>WUQG02007897.1:0-32802 GCA_011317285.2 Androctonus mauritanicus
AACATAAATTCACATTATTGTACAGTGTACATATAGCCTACTCAACTTACGACCAGTCTGTCGGAACCGATCGTGGTTGTAAGTCGAGAACTATCTGTATATATTAGTGAATTTTAACCCTGTAACAGTTTAAATGTCAATGCAGCTATATTTTTTTGTCAAACAATCTAACAGCAGCAGAGGAGAGCCAAAAAAGGCCAAAAACATTGCTGCATACTTTTATTAGTATATATAGTGAATAACTAATAATAAATTTTTATTTATTTCTGTCTAGAGTGCTTTGTGAATTCCTTGGAATGAATGAATGTTCACTAATCTTGTCATTACTAATAATATATTTATTAATAAGTTAATCATTACAAAACAGCACTATATCTTATTTACTTATTTTATATTGTTATGTCATCAAATAGATAATATAACTGATAACATGATTTCATATAAAAAAATCATGTTTTCTCTGATCTCATATAATGAATGGAAAATTGTAAAAGAATAAAATAAAAAAGAAGAATTTGTTACATCATTAGAATGACAATAAAAAATGCAATAAATTCTAAAAATTTCAAAAAATTTTGATGAAAATTAAGTGAGATTTCACACTTTTAATTTTTTTTTGCATATTAATTAGGCTTAATTACTGGCACTGAAGGGGTTAAATAATTACAGTACAATTTTCACATTCACACCTATCTTTGGGCTCATAGTTAGTCCCTTTTGACAGAAAATATCAGTGTGTTGCCTTAACCTCAATATATCGATTTTTGATGATGAGACTTGTTATTCACACAGATAAAGAATAAACATCTATTTCCTATATAGACAGAATTCAAACTCACCATGACTATCTTTTTTAACAAATAAGAATTATTTGATTGGATTTCCTTCATTTGGGAAGAGAACAGATCTAACAGTTGGATATAATAAGTGGAAGTATGACTGTGGATGAGGAATAAATATAGATGCTCCTGAAGTTAGGAACATAATTTGTATTAAGTTTTGTTTGTAATTTGCATACTGCTATTATTTGGCCTCTAAAAGTATTGAAATAACTTTATGTTGTGTATTGTAATATATTTTACAATTAGACCAATTAGAAGTTTTTTATTTCATAGATTTGAAAAAAATTTCCAATTATAAAATGAGGATTTTTTGATGTAATTACCAGCATCTTGAATACTGCCATATGTTAACTAATTGTGTAATTTTACATCTATTGGTTGCTAGAATATTCTGCTATCATATTATTTAAAATTACTGAAGAGTTTTTGAAATTGTATGAAATTTGAAAATGAAATTTTATATTTGTAAGTATAAATATTTGTAACTTGAGGAGTGTCTATATATGATATGAAGATGAATTAAATGATATGATATGATATATATGATATGAAGATGAAAAATGCAAAAAAAAAAGATGCTCATGAGTGCTGAAAGAGAATAAGGAAGGAAGGGTTGTGGGAGAGAGAGAAAGAGAGAGAGAATGAGAAACTCACTTGACCTTAAAATTCCATTATTTTCAAGTCTCGATTTCAACTGCATATACTAGAACAAAGGATTGATGATAAATTATTTTTAAATTAAAATAAATATAAAATATAGTTAATATTTACTAATTTCATAGTAATTAATCATTATTATATTTTTTATTGTGTAAATTCAAGAAATTTTGTGATATGAAAATAAACCTAAAGTTTAGAAAACAAATGGAGGTAGGCATGTGTTTTCTCCTAATTGCCAGTAGAAAACAACAGTATGATGTTATTATTATTTACTATTTTTATTATTTAAATTACTTGTTTTTTTGGTAGTTATTCAATTTATAGTTTATATACACCAACTTTTTTTTTTATCAAGTTTGATTTTATCAAACTTTCATGAATTCATTCAACTAGCTGTTAATGAATTCCAGTTGTTCACCGTCTCTAATGTTAGAATAGTTATTGCTTTGGAAATTATTATTCAATAGAAACCTGATCAGGCACACTAGAGATATTGCAGACTCATTCTGTTAGGTTATTGATAGTCTCAAAATATTTGAGACTGCAAATTTTGAGCAGGTGAGAAATCAAAAAAAACCTACATTTTTCTATCACATTCTATTGTTTCTATTATATTTAGCTATGGAATATTTTATTTAATTTGAATTAAAGATACTTACACACAATTCAAATTTTTAAAAATGGCTGTAAAAGACAAAATGATTTTTGCCTTAAAGAATGTATGTATTGATGTCATCTATTCTATATATATCACTACCAATTTAAGATTTCATTATTGGTTGAATTAAAGATTAATCTCATTTTGATGGAATTATAAATGGAATAAATTACATATTGTAAAAACAATGATATAAATGTCCCTGATAATCTGTAAATACAAATATATGTAAATGAGCTTGAATGGAAGCCAATCTTATCAATCACTATAAAAGTGTGCTACTTTCAATTAACCATCAAGATAGCTTGACTTACAAATGATGTTAGTATTTAAGAAAAGTTCTTGTAATTGGCCAGTTAAATATACATTTATATTAGTATGGAGGTATTTTGTTTTAAATCAGGGATATACAGACTTGTTGAAACCAAGGGCCACATAGATTCACTGTGATTTATAGGAGAGCCACAAAAACATCATGAAAGTTATATATCATATCATGTTTATTAATTACATGTTACAAAGAAATATAATCAAAAGTAAATAAAAAATTTTTAATTGGATGCATGGTATTGCATTGATTTATTTATTTTTTTTATGTCAGGTTTGACATTTGTAATAGCCAAATGCAAAATTGATTCTAAATTTTTATTAGTTAAATGATAGTGCTACTTTGTGCACATCCACAGTTTTTTAAATTACTTATTTCACATACACAAATACAGTAAAAATACAAAAATGTTTATTATTATAAATATGATTATTATTATTTTCTTATTGTTTAAAAGCATTATTGAAATCATTGTAAAAATAATTTTATATCAGAAAAATATTATTTGAAAATGCATTGTTCAAAACTACAAATAATATTTTGTTGATTGCATGACTTGTTAAAATAACACATGGTGAGGCAGGCCAACAAATCAATGGAGGCCATGGTCTGTGCATTCCTGCTTTAAATCGACTTAAGATTATTTTGGTATTGAATATTATTTTTTTGGAGATAATTTTAATAAATAAAATAAATAAACAGCTCATTTAAATTTTAATAAATTTAAATGAGCTTTTTATTTTGAAAGTGACTTCAGTCCATTTGTTTTTAAATCAAGATATTTAAGGGTTTGCATCTGAATCAATTTAAAAATATCGGTTATTGAAAATATGATGGTATAATATTTTTTCATTTAAAAAAATGTGTAATTTACTGATCCAATCAGATTAATAAACATTATTTAAGAAATAGGACATTTTTAGTGGCCATAAATGGACTTAAGTAACATTCAAAATTAATAAAATGACTTTTTTAAACAAAATACTAGGGCAAACTCCCCTAGTGGAATAATTAAACTTTCTAACAATTAATTTTTAAATCAAGGCTATGGTGTCACCATCTATTGAGTTAATAATTAATTAAATTTAGAATTTTGAACTAAGGTGATGCCATCTAGTAATTAATAATTATATTATAATTTCCAAATTAATTTTTCCAAAATAAAATTTTGCCACTACACTGGAATCGAACCAGGATTTTTGGGATAGTGGCCTAATGCTGAGGTTGAATTCTATTTTGGATAGCATATATAATTATTACTGTGGAGACCTTATTGGACAAGGTTGAAACTCACTTCAACTCACTTAAGCACTTTCAAAAGAAAATTTTACCATTCTGTTCTCTAGCTAATTTTCTATTAAGAAAATTTCTGTGAATTTGAACATATTGGCAATAAAATGTTTAAAAATGAAAAGATCATGTAGAATTGTAACTATTATAATTATTAATTTGATTTTTTTTGAAAAATGGACTTAAATCACTTTCAAAATAGACTGCTCAAATAAATAATTGCTATTTTAATTTGTTGAATTTATTTTTGCTTGAATAAAGCACATATTGAATTTTTTCTATTGATTAATAAATTTCTTGTTTGAATTTAAATGGATATTTAGAGCCTATTAATAAACATTTTATCTTATTATTTAATTTCTAATTTGTATTTCTTTGTAGAATTAACTTTTGTTGTTGTTTAGTACTAACACTTCATTTATATTCAGAATTACAAACATTAGTTTTTCTCATTTAGTTCCCAAAGTAGAAGTACAGTTGGCATTTAATGAATTCTGGATACAAAGTTTTCCATATAATCAGGTTTGCATTCTATTTGCAAAATATATTTGAGAGAGAGTATCATAATGATGACTATGCTGTTAGAAAATCAAATGATGGAATGCTGGACTGTAAGTTATGAGCACAGTTGGGAAGTAGGCTAGAAATGAATATTTGTCAAAGAATGCTAAGATAGTCATGTATCAGTGTGTGCTGGTCCTAACACTATTATATGAGAGTAAGATATGGGTATGGTATGAAAGGCTTAAAGTTTTTGAGCAGAGCAGAGATTAGATATTAAAAGTATAACTAAAATAACTAGATATGATTGTTTTTTGGATGATGAAATATTAAAGCGATGTAAAGTGAAAAAGAGAGTTGTTTAAGCAAATCAATTTTCAAATGATTTGGCCATTAGATCAAATGAGTGAAGATCACTGGATAAATCAAGTGCATGATAGGAATTTGAATAATAAATGTGGAATGGAGAGGCTGGGAAAAAGTGAAAAGAATAAATAGATGAACATCTGAAAATATATGGATTTGAAAGTATGTATAAGAGGTCACTTGTATGAAAATAAGAGAATGGCTTTGAAGGAAGCTGATATAGTATGCAGGGACAGAGATGTCCCTCATATAGTATGCAGAGACAAGAGGTGTGTGGCACCAGCTGATCAGTGATATATGAGAGTTTTCTGTTTTTTCTTCTCTCTTTCTCTCATCCTATCACAGTGATGCACACTCCTCAGAAAGATTATGCACATTTTTGTTGTTGTTGTTATTTATTTGCCAATAATTCTGGCATTATTGAATTGTAATCGTCACTTATGAGAATGTTTCATATTATAAAAATTAATGAGATTTGTAAATTACAATGGTTCAATACATTATAAATCATCTGATACCTGATTAAATTTTTGTTATTAATTCAGACTTTCTTCTCTTAAATTTTTAATTTTGCTACACATTTCACATTAATGATACTTACCAATAGTGATCATTAGGTTCTTGTAATATTTTGTTTAATAAAAATTACACATTTTTTTAAATTTTATAGTATTTATATTTTTTGTTTATTACATACTTGCACTTATTAGTTCTATTTATTCTCAAAAAATTTAAATTTTTATGTGACATTATGTATAAACTTTCGTATTTAAAATTATATTCAAATTTAGAATGTAATCAAATTTCCTTTTCTATTTCCTGATGACAAATCCGGTTTTGAATCCAAACTGTTTGAAAGAAAGTGTATTTTTATTTTCCTAACATTTGAATTATAATTTAAATGTTAGAAAAACAAAGAAGGGAGAACATTTAATTTAAATATTTTCCTTTAAAATTTTTCTTTAAATTCCAAAAAACAATAAATAAATCAAATGTAAATCAAGTGTAAATCAAATGTTCATATTGTTTCAAGTGTATTTAAACTTATCATTTAATCAGGAAAATTTTTAATGAAAAATTAATAAGAATTAAAATTAAATTAATTCTTATTGCAGAAAATCAAAAAACATTAATAATGTTAATGTTTTTTGATTTTCTGCAATAAGAATTCAGATATAGTTGATGAAAATCTGTGGCCAAAAGTTAAAAATTTTATTATTTTTAATAAATTAATCATTTTTACTTATTTAAGAACTGGCTTTAATTATTTAAAAACTCAATATATAGCATATTCAAATTAATAAAAATAAAAAATGAATAAACATAATAAAAATTAAAGCAGTAATATCAAGATTACACTGATTTATGAAATAAAGCAGACTTACAATGTAGGAAGTGATGCATGACTACTTGTTTGTACTACACTGTTGATAGAATTTGGAGTACATTGTTCAGTGCTACTTCCTTGTGAAGATTCTCTTTCTTTCCTACTGCTGTGACGACGTATTACTCGAACTCCACTAACTTCTCCTCTCTAAAATAAACAAAATGTTTTGTAATATGCTTATTTAGCAAAAATCATTATATAGGGTGTTTACAAAGTCCATGTGCAATTTTAAATATTTATAATTTTTGAACTATAAATGATAGAATTAATCCGTAAAAAGAATAAGAGAAAGAATTTTTTTAGATTTACTGCTGGATTGTTCTATAGATCTTACACTTGTCTATCAAACTATGGCTTATTAACAATTTTTTTTGACAAATTGACAGAACCTATTTGTTAAAACTTAAATAATAATATTAATCTTACATTGTTTCTTTTATTAAAAATACTTAAAGAAAAATAAATTATTTAAATTAAAGGATTATTAATGTCTTGATGAATTAAAATTCTCTTCACAGATTATATAATACAATAGTATAACACATTGCATACACTGCCAGGAATAAACATAAGAAAAACGTCACAAGCACGTTGGCAGGAGCCTTACATATAAAATAAACTCAATACACTTAAGTTAGAAGTAGCACTTTCGATTATTTAATCCTCTTCAGCTTCATACAACAAATTAATTTAAAGAATCTTTTAAATTAATTCATTGTATGAAACCAAAGAGGATTAAATAATCAAAAGTGCTACTTCTAACTTAAGTGTATTGAGTTTATTTTATATGCAAGGCTCCTGCCAACGTGCTTGTGACGTTTTTCTTATGATTATATAATATATGTGTGTCAACCTAATTTTGACACTAATCAAAGGTAAAAAACATAAGTTTATTTCTTGAATCAAAAATTTTTGGTTTGAGAAATAAGCTTATTGTTGTATTTTATTTGTTATCCAAAGATTTAGTTTATTTATAGCCATGGATAGTTTGTGATTTCTATTTAAACAATCTTTTTCAAGATTAATCCTTTATTTTTGACAGTTATTTTCAGAGATTTTATCAATAAGCAAGAATAAAAAGTATTTCCAATATAATGGTTAGTCCATTTAGAAATATTTTATATATGGATAGATATTCCTGCACATGAATTTGTTAGTGTTCAAGAAAACTGTTCCATATTCAAATTGAAGAACTAGAGGCATAATTCTCCATGGGAATGGTGTCAAAAGACTGCAGAAATGGAGTCCCCTAGAAATTTAATATTCTTGACAAATTTATATATTTTACAGAAAGCCTAATTTGTTCTATTACTTTATAAAATGGATGATAATTTTTATTTTTATGAATTTTTGTATAAATATATCATAAATGCTGCTACAAACTAATTTTTAAAAATTACTTCTTTATTAAATGTAAAATAAACAATAACCGTTACAGTATTTAACCAAAATAATTCCTAGTTAGGTTGAATTATGTTATATTTACAGTATTTTTACAAATATGTCATCTTGAATTTCATCTAAAACATCCAAGATTGATTAAAAATTATTATTTATTTGTTTACATTTACATCATATAAAAGTTGTAACTTTTTCTTTTTAATAATAATAAATAAGCAAGATGAAAAAATATTTTTAATACTCTTAAAAAGTATTAATTTGGAGCATAAAATATTAATTTACTTAAGTAAACATTTCACTATTTTCAATCAAAAAATAAGACATAAACCGAAGAGAGTTAAATATAACAGTTTATAAAATTGTTTCTAATAATTCAGGATTGAATTTTAAAAATGTTTTACATTTTTGCAGCAGAATATGGCAAAAAGTTCTTTAAACATCACAAACAACTTATGAGTTCATCACAAAACAAATCAAACTTTATGCTTATTTTAATATCATATCTTCAAAGTCAGCACTGGACTATAAAGAAAGCAGACTGATAAGCCAGGCTTGAACTCTCAAATAATTTTTCGAAGTTGGGATTCAATTCAGGGTTCTCTGGTTGAAAAGTCAAAGCATCTCCATGCAGTGAATCCAATCAATTAATCTATTGAAATATAATTGCATACAGTGTTCTTAGACAATACTGTGTAGCATATATGAATTAGCATTTATAAAAAATATGTTACTGGTTTTCTACACTTATACATTTCCAAACCATGTTTTCCATTTTTTATGCAGGAAATGAAGGAAAATAAGACTATTCCATTTTGCTGCCTTAAAAAGTCTAATTTTTAATTTAGTTTTGCTTATAGCATACCAGCAAAACAATATTAAGCAATCTGACATTAAATGAGGACCTATTATAATTCACTTATTTCATTCATTTATCATGCTATTTGAATAAATGATTATCTCATGTCATTTTTTTTTAATTATCTCACACAGTTTGTCATCTATAGTCAATTAACATATGGAAACTATTGGAACTTTTTGATTTTTTTTTTATTTATGAAGCTTTTATGAACTATTGAATAAGCATTAATAGTTTAATAAAAAAAACTGATGATAATAAATAATGATTTTTTTTCTCAATCATAAATATTTTAATTTATTAATTTTTTTTTTGAATCAGAATTTCCAAATTTTTAGACCTGCTCTAAAAATTGTGCATTCTGTGAATAGATGATCCTGAATATACATAAATTCTCATTCCTACCAAAAGTGCTGTTTTCAAAAATGGTATATATTTTTCACTATCAAAAATATAATTAAAAAAAAATATTAACCACATTTTTCTAGTTATAATAAGACACAAAGTTTGCATATCTATCAAGAAAGTTTAAGTTTTATTTTTGAATAGCATGGATGGATTCTATATATCTATTATATCATAAAAATAAAATTTCAACAATTAAATTTTTGTGTGTCTGCTGCAAAATCAAATTATTATATATTGTAAGATAAGGCTATATAGTAAAAAGTTTACAAGGGAACAAGAGATCAAGATAATGCTATTTTAGAAATATATCAATTTTTTCATCTGAAGCTTTCACAATGCAATCAGTAATTGCACTTTCAATTATACATGAAGAAGAAAGTAAATTTTTAATTCTAACAAATTGGCAAATTACTAAACCATTATCACTGAAATCATACCAATTTGATTTTAGTTTTTCTATGAAGTGTTTACTTCATAACAAAGTTATCAATTTATAACAACTCTTACTTTAATATACTAAACTTCAACTATTTCAATGAATTAAATACATTTGGTAATTTCAATACAAAATGAAATTTAAAGATTTTAAATATTAAATAATTTTTCTACATAATTCTATTTCTGAAATCTGATGGTTAGGTTTTACAATAGATCATGAATTTTTATCTTTTTTATTTGATTGTTAAATTAAGAAAATTAACTTGTTTGCAGATTATATAAATTTGTGCATATAAATTTATATAATCTGCAAAAAAGCTGAGATATTTACAGTTAAACTATAAAATACATAGTTAAAAGTTACGAAGTATGTTTTTAAGGTCTACTAACATAAAACAATTATTTTCAAACTATTTTACACATGAAATATATATAGCAAAGCAAATATTTAATGATAAATTATTATATCAAGAAATAATTCTTAAATATATTTCAAACTCAACTGGATAACTTTCTATAATTAGTTTAACCTATTAATTTTTTTAAACAAATTTTTCTTGAAAATTATCTAAATCACTAAATTTTTTTTTTTATTTTATTAAATTTCAATTAATGCAGTAATATGTTCAAAATACTCTAAATTCTTAGATAATACTTACTTGAGAAGTCGGCTGAATGGACAAATTTACAGTAGGATTTACTGTAGTATAAGAACTCTGATTTGGCAAAACTGAAGAGAGAGAAGTTGGTACTGTAATAACATCCACACTATTAAGAATTTCCATAGAATGGCGATGTACTCCAGGCATCTGTGGAGATCTCTGAGGAACAGAAAGTGCACTAAAAGAGTGTCTCTTTTCTCTACATTGATTATTATATTGGAATGAATCTCGAATAAATGTATGACAGACAGATACACTCTCACTGGTCACAGTAGACTGAGAACACGATGTCACTGCAGTAACTTGAGTTGTGATTGGAACAGTAGAAGGAAAAGATGATGAAGAAAAAGAGGAAGATGACGACGACGATGACGATGATGGACTTGGACTGGTTGATGAAGAAGCAGGAGATGGACTAGTAGTAGTACTTGATAAAGAATCATTAGCTGGTGCAGTTACTGATTCTATAATTTGTAAAAAATAAAATTATAATAAAGACACAAATTCAAAAAATTTACTAATTATTTTGGTTTTATACTATTCCAAACCTACTTGCTATTATTTCAACATATAATAAAACAGCCCAACTAGCAATTGGGCTGTTTTACTAATTATTTTGATTTTAATAAAACATTCTCATGATAATCTAATATTAAGAATTATCACATGGTGTTATTTAATGTCTTTTAGTTGTAACATCTCCAGGAAAAATTAATGAAAAATTAAAAATTTTAAATCAATCAATCTGAATAACATCCTATTTTCTTATATTTCTCTACATGTTAGAGAAAAAATGAGATGGAAACATGGTTTAAACAAATGGTTTTTATTGCAATAAAAGCTATCATTCATAATGAAATATTATTAAGACTAGTGTTAATTTATTTTTACTAACAATTTCCAAAAAATAAATTAAAAATTAAAATAAATTGTAATGATATGTAAAAATCATTTGGCAACCTATTAAGCTTTGTCAAAGATTCTGTTACATATCATTACAATGTTCTACTCTTCATTGTTTTACAATTTTATAAATATGCATATATTATCATCTACAGCACTGATCTCACATTCATTCTCTTCAAAAGGGCCACTTTAGATATCTTTAGTTGGTTAGGAGGCCAAATTTTTTTCCTATAAGGCTTTAATTTCAAAAAATAAAATTAAAGCCTTATAGGAAAAAAATTTTTACATGAAATAGTCTGAAGGATTGATTATATTAATAGTTTACATTTTAATTTCCTTAAAATGATATACCTTAATTTATGTTCAAAATAAAAAAGAACACTTATAAATTATAGCAGGTTTTATAAATTTGAATAAAAATTTTCTATTAAAAATTCTATTTTGCTGAATTTAAATATAGTTTATAAAAATACTTTAAAATGATTTTCAAATATTTTATGAAAACAATTGATAAAAGAATTCATTTAAAAATCTTTTATATAATCCTACGATTATAATAAATGTTAGCCTTTATTGTGGCCGCAATAAAGAGCAAATCAGGCCACAGGCAGTTCTTTTTTTGCCAACAGATGACGCCACTTTCCACTCAGTAAGAGTACTAAGTGGCGGGACGAAACAAGCCCTTCCACAGGCTTCCCACCCCTGCGGAGAGTCAGCCGGATTGTGGAGGATGAGGATCGACGGGCCGGGTTCGGACCCCATGATAAATATTTTCAAGGGGTGGGACCCGAGACTCGAACCCGGGTCCTCCAGAGTGGAAGGCCAAAGCGTTTCCACACTGCCAATCCGGCCGACAAGGCCGCTGGCAGTTCACGAGTTGCGAGTTTCAGACCTCTGTATTAAAGGGTACTAGAGGGATAGAAATAACATAATAATAGGACAATATGTTATAATTTATCTTATGAATTAAGTAATGGTTATGTTAGTTACATTTGAATATTCTATATCTGGTGGCGGCCACTTTTAGAGTCTACCATAGTTGTCAGCATCCATGATGGAGTCGGCCGGATTGAAGATGGATTTATCGGGCGGGCCCAAATCTTTTCTGAAAAAACTAGAAATATGAGACTAATTTGAACCCGGATCCTCCAAGGTAGTAAGCGAATGCTTTATCAAGCGGCCATCCAGCTGATCTTATGAATTAGGAACTGTTTGCTATAGATTATAATATGTTATGTTAACATGCGTTCTTATCTTATCAATTTATTATTTTATTTAATTATTTTATTTTAATTTGTTACAAAAAGTTATTTTTAAAGTCAATTTATGATTAAAATAAAATTTATGAATAAAATAAAAATAAACGAAAATTTTGTGATTAAAAAAATGGATTTATTCGATAACCGCAACCATCGATGACCACAATTAAATCCTTCATACAAAATATCCGTCGGTTTATTTCACATCGTTCCGAATATTAAAGCTGTTGTAACACTTTAAAAATAAAGACATAATTATGTAATTCGTTAGAATTTTGGAAATACGCAATAACAACAATAGACTAAAAAATATTATTAAATATTTTATTTCTATACGTCCGTTAAAGTTGACGAAATATTTAATGGCTTACAAAAATCTAAGATGCATACAAGTAAAATTATGCGGCACTAACATTGACACTTATAATTAGTAACGTAACGTAATTAGTAACGATTGAAAGCAAATTTTCTAAACTTTTAACAGTAGATTAGCTAAATTTTGGCATTCACAACTAGAATTGGAAGGTTGAAAGTGCTAAATGAGCAGATATAAAATATAACTGTGCTTCCATATAAAAGCAAATTTAATAAAACTGTAGAAATTCATTCATTTCCATGTTTTTATTGGATTTATAATCTGCTCATAAAATTTTAAATTGAAACATACAGCGTTTTTAAAGTTCATTTTAAAACCGAAATAAAGGAATTCATATTTTAAAAATGTGATGAATGATGTTCATGACAAAGCTATGGTATCACGACTTTGTTCCTGCCTTGAATGTAGATAAACAGTATATTATATATTGCATACATAATTCAGTATATTGATATTATGTATATTATGTATTACATATACATAATACTGTATATTATATATCTAAATTCAAATTAGAAACAAGGACATGGCATCATAATATTATCATGAACGCCATTCATCATATGTTCATTAACTGTACAATTAAAAAAAATTGAACTGTTAATGAACATACTGAGAATTTGAAATTAAAAATTACGTTGATTTTGTTTGAAGGCAATAGTCAATATAAAAATAGAATATGAAAATTATAAAAAAATTTAATTCACAAATCTAATAAGCCATATGCAGATAATTGAGAATTTTACTACATATGAATAATGCTTAAGCTGAAATTATAAATATTTAAAGTAATAATAAAAATCAAAAAACAAAAAAACCAGCAGAACTTTGAAAATTTATATTATTTAAAATTTTAAAAAAATCTTCAGATAAGTTAAAAACTTTTGTATCATACAGTAATTTTTTTATATATTGTAAAATAATTAAAAAGGAAAAGATTATCCCAAAGAATAATATATAAGTTTAATTCATTTAATAATGTATAATATAATTTAAGTTAGAAATTCTCTTTTCACATTCTTTTTTCTAGCGGTTAGTTTATCAACTAAAAGATATTTATGTTTGAAAGGCAACGACCCTAGCGGTATTAATTGACATTTTTTCTCCCGTTTTTGCCTAACGAAGGAAAGCGGGAATGATGTGCATGCATTAGGTTCGACAGACATGGCGACTGTAGAAAATTTGTTAAGTCATGTATCAAAAGTTCGGATTCCGACAAACGGTGATAGAATATACAAAGATGAATGTGTTTACTCATTCGATACACCGGTAAGTTGATAATTTAAATTTGATTTCTGTTATGATCAAAAAGCTTTTGATAATTGAAGAAACATGATATACCGAAAACATTTTTTGAAATAAAAATATAAAAAGTTTATGAAAAAAATATAAGCCTAAAATATTTACTGCCGTAATTTTTTTTTTTTTTTTAATATAAACTAAATATTTTCATAATTAAATTTGAGAATACTGATTCAAAGTTATCTTTATATTATTAAGTTTGTTTATTAGGTTAAAATATGATTTAAAAGTAAAAATAAAAATTATTATGAAAAAATTATACTACAGATTTTTGTAAAAATTTCAATATGATTTAAATTTCTTGACACACAAATTTGTTAATATTCAATAAACTTTTAAAGTTCACAATTTGCCACTTTAATAAATGATAAAAAATAAATAAAAATATTTTTGTTTTTATAATGAGGGGTATGCCAAATAATTTATTTTACAAAGTTGCTTAAATAATATATTTTGTATCATTATGTATATGTAAAAATTTACTTCACCTGGAAGTGATTCAGTGTGTTGTGCCTTTATGGTAAGCTTTATTAATGAATATATACTATATATATATATATGCATCCCAGAGCATGATGTCTATGTAGAGACCCACTAACAGGAATCTTTAAACCAAAGATTTATGCTACTTGATCTTTACATCATGATCTGGGATGCATATATATATATATTTATTTATTTATTTATAAAAGAAATCTGTTAATCCCCAGAGCGTGATTTATACAGGATGAAGAAACTTTGTTGTAAAATTTTGTATACTGATAGAAGATATCGAAACAAGTCGAAAATGTCTATTGAACATATAGTCTAAATGGCACCGTTTTTGAGTTAGGACCCTTTAAAGCTAGTCAACCACCTTTTAATACACAGTGTCACAATACATCGCATTGCATCACTTGCCTTCTTACTACCGTATTACAAAGTTTGCTCTCTGCAGCTTCCACATAGTGTACCACCTTTCTCAATTGAGTTAATCTGGATAGTAAAGACGCTAATACACTCAGTTTCTAATTTAAAATTTTGGGTTCAAATTCTGGTTATGGCGAGTGTCGTAATGCTGTTTGTTTTCTCCTTCTCTTTTTGAGTTTATCACTTTCATTGCATTTTACTTCTTGTGATTGCAACAGGGGAAAAGACATCAGTGATAAAAAATTACAGTAATAACAATGATAAATAAAATAATAATTGGTCGGCCGGATTGACCGCGTGGAAACGCTTCGGCTTTCCACTCTGGAGGACCCTGGTTCGAGTCTCGGGTCCCACCCCTTGAAAATATTTATCATGGGGTCCGGACCCGGCCCATCGATCCCCGTCCTCCACAATCTGGCTGAGCCTTCCGCAAGGATGGGCAGCCTGTGGGAGGGCTTGTTTCGCCCCGCCATTTAGTATTCTCGCTGAATGAAAGTGGCGTCATCTGTTTTCAAAAAAATATTGCCACAGTTATAAAGTGCCAGATTTCGCACTGAAACATCGCGAAATATCACTATCTGACCAGAAAAGAAAGCTGGATTGAAAGCGATCGTTTCTTGTTGCATCCAGTCACATTTTCCTACAATACGATTTTATAGAAGTGCTTGTTCGGCAGAAAATTAAAATATTTAATAAATATTCTTTAACAGAATTTTAAACGATAAAAAATCGGAACTATAACACGCAACGGAAATTTTTCTTCAACTAACGGTAGTGAAACTCGATCAGCATACGCGATCACAGACACACAAATCTAATGTTGGGAACCAGCTGCAAAATAACATCAGAAATATTGAATGAAATCAAGAAAATGGAAAAGGAAATAAATTAAAAAATAATTGTGTTATTATAAAAATATATTTGTTGGTAGAAGAGCAGTTAATGCAATTTACACAATTTTAAATTAAGCAGTTTTCAAAAAAAAATTTAATAATAAACAAAATATAGTGATTTATAAAGAATTTTTGTTGGAATTGAATTAGATAAATAAATCGAAATTCCAGGAAGAAACTTTCCTACTTCAAATGAAAAGAGAGAAGCTATGAATGTGTGAATTCATAATGACATCATCCTTTAATAAATAAAATATATGGAGAAATGATATTTCTGTATAACCATACAGAAATATTATTTATACATGAGATTATATATTTCCATTTAAAATATTGATTGATACATACACTCTAGCGGCTGCAACGCTTACTCATTAAAAAATCGATTTGCATATTTTCAATCTAATTTGTAAAGCGCTTCGATAAATTGCTTATATCCAAATTCTTATTCAGAATATTTTGTCTGAACACAAATCAGTTTTTGTTAACCTGCCAAATCACACACAGGACACTTTTGAAAGTGGCCATTTCAAAGCCCCACAGATTGAGCAAGGTGTGATAGGAGAGTTGAAAATGGGGTTCAATGTGGCTTAAGAGGACCAAACCTCTTAAAAATTGAAAGTATAGAACATTATTTGATCCAGAATTCTCAAAAAAAAAAAAAATTGCTTTCCGCATGCACAATTTTATCTGACGACTTGGATCAGATAAAAAATGTGCATGGGAAAAGCAATCGCTATCATTCTTAAATTTTTTTAAAGTGTGAATTTAAATAATTTAACAAAATACAATTCATTTAATTTATAACAATATTCATATATTTAAAATATTTAGTTCTTGATTTTGTTTAATATAATGTTAAAATTAAAACAAATATTAAAATTTTTAAATTCCAAAAATTTTTTTCTCATCAGAAAAATCTATTTCACTTTTTATATTTTTTTTATACATATTAATCATATAATATATTCCCAAATAATTTGCAAATGGAAATTCAATTGTTCATGATGAAATTTAATCTGGCCCCATGCAAATTTCATGTAAGTTTTAATATGTAAAGTTTTAACTAGGATTATTTCTTTCTTCATCTACTAAAATTTATTTAAATGATTTTACTTAATGAATTATTTTATAATTAAAAAAAAAAAACATATACAATATCTTCAATACTATCTAAATAATTTATATTCTATATTATAATTACCAAAACTTTGAATCTAATTTTTTCATGCCTAAGATACTGAGAAAAACTTTTAATTAAAATATATTTTGTAATCGGAACTTAAATTTATAAGTGAATTAAATGAAAGTCCAAATGGATATTTATTAAATTTATATATTTTTAAGCAATTATATATTTGATTTTAAATTCAGCATATATAATCTTATTATGTATACAAGAGAACCAAATTTATAATTACATATTAAAAAGCATAACAAAGTAAATATTACTGAAACCAATATTAATAATAATGAAATATGTACAAAACAAAATAAATAAATGTAAACTGAACTAATAACTTCAATTATCAAATGCTAATCTGATTATCTTATAATGTTTATATATATCAAATTTTTTGTTTTATATAACTAAATAAATCATTTTGCATCTAAATTTGATAAAAATTTGACAATTTTACAAAATTTTACAAATTAAAGTTACGATATTGAAAAAGTTTTAATTAAGCATAGTATGTCTATCATAAATATTTCTGCGTTGTTCTTGAACTTGTTTCTTCCATCTGTCTTGCTGCTGGCCAACTCTGTTCAAAACATTAGTACTTACAGTACGTGGTCTCTGCATGGTGGTAACTGGCTCATCCTGTCAAAAGAAAAATTAATTTAAAAAAATGAGAATGTAAAAATATAAAGCATTTAATATATTTTATAATGTTTAATAAAATTGCATATTAATTCAAATTCTAAAAAAATGTATTCACTATATAATTTGTTAAGCTAATATTAATATATAATTTTTCAATAAACACAAAAACATACCAGATTTACTTCTTCATTTTTATGCTCTTCATAAGCTGTTCGACGTTTATTTAGCAAAGGATCTAAGCACATCAGAAACAGCATGTATACAACTAATAGAGATATTACCCATATGATCAAAATAACAACCACCTACAATAATAATAATAAACTTTTATTTCTCAAATTTTTTCTAAATATATTTTTAAATATCTAATTTTCTAGAAAACTTAAGACACCAAAAATTTCGTGTGAATAAAATATAAAAAATTTTAATATTGATTTTCATATATACATATAGTCTCCCTTAATGGTTCAAAACAAAATCAAACCATGAATTTCTTACAATAAAATAATGAAAAATTTCTTTTAAACATACCCCCAAAAATATTGTATTTAAGAGAAATATGCATATTTTTATAGTAGTGCTTTTTCAAAAATTTTAAAGAAAACATATTTAATGGAATAAATTTAAAAGCAAAATTGACATATTAATTTAACATCTTACCTTTTATCTTAGACTATAATGTCAATTTTTTGTGTTCATAAGAACTTTTTCATTATTTTGATGTAAGAAATTTATGATTTGATTTTGTACCAAACATTAGGAGATATCTTGTATGTATATATAAGTATGCATGTATGCACACACACCATTATCTATCAGAAAATATATATTGATGAACCAGTGTTGTTAATAATTCTGATCAAATTTGTATGATTCTTGAGAATTCATCTTAGTAAATGAAATGTTTTTTTCTATAACAACAACTAATACAGGATGTTCATAAAGTCTGTGAAACATTACAAATAACTGTAAATGACTGACTATGCTGTCATTCAAGCATAGTCTATATGTCTTTTCACAAAAAGAAATAGACTATGCTTGAATGATTATAAAATGAAAGATGAATTCATTAAATTACATTTCCATATCTTACAAATGTTCAATGGCACACACATCTATCCTATAGTCCAGTTCAGCCCATAACCTACTCGGCACATCAAGAGTGACTGTGGTAATGACAGCTATGATGCAGTATCACAGAGTCAGGAGGTCCTGTGATAGGGGATTTTGTCCTTCATGCAAAAACATCACAACCCCACAAGAAGTCAGTTGTGGTCAAGTCTGATAACCTTACTGATGAGCATGTAAATACCTAGTCATGTGTTAAGAGACAGCCAATCCAATGACGTGCAAATGAAGATCATTATGGAAATGTGTACACACGTGGAAAATGGCACCATTAGTAGGGCACTAAATCTAACTGTAGGATGAAGTCCTCATTATCTGTCATCAGTTGTGGAATGAGCCACAACTGTAACATATCCAAAAACAAAATTCCAGTAACTATTGTCTCAATGAAGAAAAAGAGGCCATAAATCTTCCTGTGGGACATGGCACACAGAACATATTGATTTTTGGCAACTTCTGAACATGTTCAACTGTAACATGGAGGTTTTCTAATCCCCATATGTAGATGTTTTGGCAGTTTACATAGTCCCAAAAGGTGAAATATTACCTCATCTCTGAATATTAACTTGCTGTTGGAACTTTTCTCTTCCATGCATTGTTGCATTTCAGTGTAGCTGAGTGTAATTCTTTATCATTGGGGATAATTGCTTGCAGGAGCTGAAATTTGTAGTGCTTCACTTGTAAACATTTACAAAGAATTTTCCATACTGTTGTGTGTGAAATGTTGAGTTCCTGGCGTGCTATTCATGTGGACTTCATGGGACTGTGCTGGAAAGCTTCCCTCACTTGTTCCACTTTCTCTTTTGACACACCAGGCCATTCTGAACACTTAAATCACACAAACAATCCTCCTCTTCAAATTTCTTGAATCACTTCATTATGTTATTGTACAATGGTGGATTCTTTCAGTGATTGGCATTAAATGTTCTTTACACTCAATAGAATTCAAGCAAGCATTTTGCATGCTTGAATTTGTATAATGAGCAAATTCAAGCATACAAAATGCTTTCTCCAATTGTACTTCCACATATGTGAACATGGCACCATTAGTAGCCACCACTGCCACTATGATGACAAATCATGTCAGAATTCATAATTCAATGAATGCATCTTTCATTTTATAACCAATCATTCAAGTTCATGTCTCTGTCTCTTTGTGAAAATATAGCTATTTGTAATATTTCACAGACTGTGAGCATCCTGTATTATATAACTTATGTTAGAACATGTAGAAGATGCACAGATAAGATGAACTTCCTGAGAGATGTATGCCACTTAATAGCATACAATTCTTATTACTTTTTTGCAGAAAATATTACAAGCAGAAAAAAGGTGTGCTGATTGTTGGCTCCTTGGTGGGCATTATGGCAGAATTAGTTATTAGATTTAAAGAGTGCCAAGTATTAAGAGATTTTTTACTGGAAACAAAGCAAATGTTTTCATTAAGCAGCCTTAGAATTTGATAGGAGAGATGGACAGATGTAGACTAATATGCTAGTATAACATGAGCTATTCATTGGGCTATTATGATTTTTTTTCAATTTGAGATTATAACTAGAAAAAATTATTTAGTGGGGCCTATGTCTTTAGTATTTTCCAGCTCTAAATATATTCCCAGTCTAATGCTGCTGATAGAAAATCATGTTTGCTGACTATTGTTGATATTAAAATGAAAGATTCAAGAATTTGATCACCATTTATGGCCTTAAATTTTCATTCTTAAAGTATGCTCATAACTTTTATTTTATGTGGGACCAATGGACAAACTTATACAGGATTTTAACCTACTTGCAGTATGAGCTGTAATTTGGATAAGATGAATAATGAGGCCTACTGACAACAGTAAACACAGAGACCAATAGTTCAATATCCAATAACTTCCTTTAATTGAGAAAGAGATTTCTTTACAAAGATAAAAGGAGTCTGACAATAATCTTTGTGAAAGGATAAATATCTTTATCTATTTGGAAAGTGACCTTAAAGTTCATGGTCTATAATTAGTAGTGATAGTCCAAGCTGAAGATTTCATTGATCATTCACTCAAAAAGTTATTTCTTCTTTTGTTCAGCATTGAAGGGAACAACAACTCTTTCGTTGAATCAATGATCCTTTATTTCATCTGTGTCCCAGTGCTCTTAAAACATTAGCAAAGATGAAGTATTCAATGATGGAGGAAATGATTTCCACACTGGAATCGACATCTCTTCTTTATGCCATTCCAGGATTGAGTGAGTCCTGACAAAAACAAAATGTTCTCTGGTGGAGGAAACAAATTTCCAATTGGAACTGGTTTTCCTTCTCTCATCCCAGGGCAAATTGTGTATTGTGAGTTCCAGGCAAACAAACTGATCTTTTATTTCAATTTTCCCAGAGAACAAAGATTCACTATTTATTTTACATAAGAGAAGCAATCATGTTTCCAAACTGTATAAGACAGTAGACTTAGTTTGTTATACAATATGATATATATATATATATATATATTTACACTTCAAATTTCTCCTATTACCAAGGGATTATTTTAAATATAAACATACAAAAACAAAATTTTTTTTTATTTAAATTATGATATCTTTGGGTCAGGCTTTATTGGGCTTTACATTAGACATTCTGTCTATCAATGTACACATTCATATATTTTGAATTGGCACATTGTTGCACTTATGTTGTTTTTCAATTTACATGGAAATTTTTCAGATGAATTAACTCTATAAATAGGGACTTACTGTACTATACTTTTATATATATTATAGATTGGACCAATTAATAGTGTTTTAAATAAATGTCTAACTATAAGGCAAGAATTTTTGAAAATTTCATATTTTTAAATATTGTGTTACCATATTAAATAATCAAACTGTTGCATTTCTTTATGATTTAAAAATTTTTGAATTTTTAAAAATATTAATTTAATAATTAAAATTTAAAAAAAATTATTATTATTAAACATTTGAATTTTGAATTTTCTGATATTTGAAAATAAAATTATATGTTCATAATTACAATAATATATGTATTAGAAATAAAACAGATGTTTAATGTATTATTACTTTTCACCAAAATATTACTGCAATAATTTATTATTATTTTATAAATTTCTATTATTCATTTTTCAGTTAAATATCAAATTTGTTATACTTCATTTATGTAAAAATTCACTTTCACAGTTTACAGGTTACTTTGTAAATGAAATTATGTAAATTGTTAAAATATGTTAATATAATGATAAATTAATATTGCATTAATTTGTCAAAGTTAATAAAGTTAAGTTATTTTTATTTTTGGATTTTCTATAAAAGTTCTTGTTGTATTAAAACACTGTTAAATGTTATTAAAAAAAGTGCAATAAATAATATTCAAACAGATATAGCTAGTCAATCCTCTACACTGAATAGTTAATCAAAAAACTTTTTCTTATTTACATAAAAGAATTCTGGTTTTATATATATTATAATTATATATATATATATATATATATTTTGAGTTAAATTTTATTAATAAAATTCATTTTTTTTCCAAAAATTTCATATACCCATTGATTACTCATTGATATTTTTATGAAAGCAATCAATGGGTATATGAAATTTTTTCCTACCTTTCAACACTAAGAAATCTCTAGAAAAAGAGAAATATGACTTATACTTGTGACTGTAGAATAAGAAATATCTGCTAAATGAATCAAATGAACTTAGAATGAAAGAGGAACAGTAGCTTAACTATGTATATTATTCATACTATAAACAAACAAAAAAATCTCTATCAGAGACCATAATTGATTAAATTGGTGTTTATGCATTTCCTAAAAATATCTACTGGTAGGTTCTGTATATAATTTATTAAGATGCTCAGACAGCAAGGCCATGCTATATTTCTGTTAAAGAGTGAGCAATAAGAGTTCTATGACTTAATAAAGGCCAATCAAAAAATCGAGCAATGCTGAATAAAATCCTATTCTTCTGAACCATGATTGCATTTGTCACTTTCAAGGATCTTGAACCAAAGATAGTAATAGTTGAAAAAACCATGCTGGTTTAATAGTATTAACCAAACATTAGCCTAAACATTCCTAGAAGTAATATATTTAGAATAAACTTAGATTAATGGTTAAATTAATTCAAGCTTAAGGTAGCTCCATCTAGTGTTTATGTACTTTAAAATTATGTATTTGTAAAATTATCAAATTTTATCAAATTATTCAAATCTAATTAAAATTGTGCAAAATCGATTTTCTAATTGTATATAAATAACCTAATGATTTAAATTTTTATAAATCAGATTAGTAGATATTTTTATTGAGATCAAAAATTAAATAATATATATAATGCAAGTTGCTTTAAAACTATTATTATTGTTGAAATGAATTTTTTTAAACAACAAGGATAAAATATTCTATTAAAATCATCATATTTTTATTAAAATATTAAGAAATGTTTTAATTTATAATCTACAAATTCATCTTTTAACATACAAATCTATATAATTTATTTAAAATTTAGAAATTTTTAATTCTTGAATTAAATATTATTAAGTTTTAATTTACCTTAAATTATTTATAAATATAATACAAAAATGTTGAAGTATTAAAATCAATAAGCATTTGCATAAAAATTAAGCTAAAAACACACACATCACTAGAAAAAATATGTATTAGTCTTGATGAACAAATGCAAAAAGTTTAATTAAAATCTAAGCTTTTTCTTAAGAATATTTTTTTGGGATAATCAAGAAATCTTTAGATTATATATAAAGTTAGAACAATATGATAATCTTTATTACTAATCTTAACAAGATGGGTTTTTGTATAGTTCAAAAATCTTTTAAAAGTAATATATTTTATTCTTGCAGAATAAAAAAAACTTAAGAAATAGAGCTTAATTTGAAAATTTTCATCAAAATGATTTCTATATAAAGTAACAGATATACACAATAGTAGATCCATAAAAACAATGACAAGAGAGTATCATAATACAAATAATTATATTGTTAATAATTTAAATGATTTCTATATATTTGTTTTCCTCCAAACAATGGAGCATGGTGCTCTGGTGCTACTCTGAATTTACTTATGAATATATACAAGTTTTTATATATTTAAATTAGATATTAATTATAATCTACTTCAACATTTTTGATTTCAGAATAATTTCTTATTTAATTTTTAAACAGTACTAATCCTAAGGTTAATCTTTATAAAAATCTTAATAAATTTAAAAGTAATTATTTTTTAAAGCATAAAATTTTATTTAAATTAGTAAATCATAAATAGTTCAAAACATTAAGTTATCATTTGCATTTCTTCTTAATATTAATAATTGAAATATTGCCAGTTTGGAATATTAAGAATTGTATTTATAAAAATTAGATAAAATCAATATTAAGCAAATTTGTTGTTGTTTTAGAAACAGTTATATACATACATATATCAAATTTTTGACTAAATATTTGAAAACTTTAAAAATAAAATTCAAACAAATTTTAAAGATATTTAGAATGCTGTATTGACATTTTTTGTTACTTAATTTCCTAAATGATTTAATCTAAATCTCAATAAAAAACTAAAATTAATCCAATAAACCAATTAATAGTTCCTAAATTTAAAGAAAAATTATAGGAAAATAATATTGAGACTTGTTCTCCTTGTAATATTTAAATATTGGTAATTGTTTTTTTTATTAAATGATGATTAATCAAAAATATAAAGATTACTGGGAAATAGCAAATATTTAATTGAAAGTAAAACATTTTTTAAATTTCAGTTTAAATAAACTTATATTACAAATTTAATTTTTATTAACTTATTTTTATAAGCAAATCAGTATAATAATAATTTAAAATAAAAATTAAAAGAATTTTATGATTTCAATATAGATTGCTTTCAAAAAATTTTCTAATTTCTAATCAACATCTATATGTTATTTTTAAAATAAAGTACACCTAGATCCCACTTTGGGTCATTTCACTTTGTTTTTTTCCTGAAGATGCATCATGAAATAATTAAAATATCATTTTGCTGAGTCATAAAATTCCATATTTGTGTAATTCTGAGAATCATTTTTCTTTTAGCAACACAATGGCTTGCATTATATGGTTTGATTACTGTTCCCAATATATTTTTATGTATATACTTCTGGTACTACAATAGTTAAATACAAATGAAATCAATTTGTCTTAATATTTGCCATCATTAAGAAGTTAATAGTAATATTCTTAATGTTTTCTTATTGCCATTAGCACAGCCAAACACAACATAATAGGCATAATGAAATTTTTACAATAAACATTTACATTAAAATAAAAAATATTTTTATCTAAACACATTGTTTTTACTTAATTTATCAAACTTACAGTGCTAAGTTACTTGACTTTTTATCATCAATATAGTGACTAGTAAAAGAGAAATGTGCATTGTTACTCTTTATTCTTTATACTATGGTGAAAACTCTTCTTTAGTAACAGCACACTGCATTGTTTAGTTTCTACTCTGAGTATGAAATAGATGTATTATATACATCACAAATACATATCAAAACTTTATTGAAATAGTAGTGTTACTTCCTAACTTACATATTTCAATGGTTTCTTATGGAAATTATTTTGATTTGGATTGTTTCTGTCTGCATTGCATTTCTGAAAAATACATTTCTGATATGAAGTGGGGTCTGCATGTATAAATATATTATTTCACATTTTAATTATTATATACACATTAAGTTGAAAATTTTGATGTTTTTACAATCAAAATATTGGAGTCAAATATAAATCATATTAATAAAATTTGTGTTAATACTTTACAGTAGAATCAACATATCTAAGTTGAAACTTTCATTTTAATGTAACAGTTTAAAATCAAGAATTATTTCTCTTATAATCTTATTAAAACATTGTATATTACTATCACCATTTTTGGATTTGATCTGAATTTAGCTATAGAATAAGAGATTTTCCTCATTTTCATAACTATTTTTTCCTACTGCATTATAGTACAGAAATTAATCATATTTTTATTATAAATTAATTTTTAAAATGCTGTTTTTATATGAACAATCAACAAAACTGTGATATAACTTCAAATATAAATGCAATCTATACCCATTAAAAAATTCCATCATTTCTGTTATTTATATTTTCAGGCTTATATTTTATAATCTACTTAATTTTCTAATTTATCACTCCCTTTAATCCTATAAAATGATGAATTATTGAAGTTTTAATCAAAACAACATCAATTTTCTAATGCACTTTAAATTATTATGAATAAATTAAAAATATCATAATAGAATCTATTGACAACTGAAAGTCTTAAGAACAAAATAAGGAAAATTAAACTGATTTAGAGTTTAAAGATGCATTACTAAGGAGAACAAACCTCTAAAAATTCACAAAAAAATCATATTACAATATAAGAAATTATTAAAATCTTCATTATATAATTGTGTTTCTCATGAAATTAAAATTTTTAATCATCACCATCTTGTCTAAGATCAATTAAAACTTTTTCAGATGATTTTTTTTTCAGATAATTATTTGTAAAAAATCATCTGAATAAATGAAATATAGAAAAAATGTCAAAACTATCTATAAAAAAATTGAAAGGTAATAAATACTTCAATAGTTTCTTACTATATTTTGTTTATATAATAAATTAAACTTTTACACTTCAAAAACTTTATTATTACTTCAAAATTTTATTAGATAATTTTACTTGAATAATTATAACTGCTCCTTTAAAATTTTTATATTAAAATTTTAATTATTAAAACAATAATTTATATTAATTTAATTCCATAAATTCCCATTAATATTAAATAATTTGCATGCTAAAATGTTATTTGGGTAAGTGTACCATGTTTTTATTATAGAACTTACCTTCTATTCTGGGGAAATAACGCTCAAATGCACATGGCTATAGTAAAAAGACAAAGTATTAAACCCTGACAGGTTAGTTTATAAAAGTGAAGCTAATAAAAATTTTGAATAGAATTCAGAAGTCATCTTCATTAAATATTCTCTGAGAAGAAAATTATGATACAATAGCTAAAATAGTTACCTTGATTAGATTAATATTTTATATATATTAGATAAAAGTAAAATAAAAATTAAATAGAAATTAACTTATACAGTTATATGAAATAAATGAAATTCAGAATAAAATAAAAATAATCATATTTTAATTATTTAATACAAGAATTATAGAGATTATTGTGATTACAACTTTTAATTAAAAATTACATGTAAATTGAAAATATTAAATAATACATAATTTCAAATTAATAATTTGTATTATTTTCTTATTTTCAAAAGCAGTTAAATATTTCTAAATTAAATAAAAGCATTTTTCATTATATTAATTATTATTAACTTTTATCCAGTCACTTATCTGAAATATCTGATCCTATTTAATTTATATATTTCAAATTATTTTTTCCTTCTATTGTAAATAGTCTAAAGTCTAGCTATTAAGACCTGATATTCAAATTAGTAGCTATTATTTTCTTATTTTGTATTTACTCACATTTTTGACTATTCATGTATCTTAGATTGCATTGTTGTTATATATTAATAAATACTTTAAAAAGTCAGATATTACACTTGGGATTAGATTACTGTAAAATTACTAAGGAATTAACATATGGCAGTACCATGAACTTAGCACAAAACACAGTATATATATATATATATGTGTGTGTATGTATGTATGTATGTATGTATGTATGTATGTATGTATGTATGTGTGTGTGTGTGTGTGTGTGTGTGTGTGTGTGTGTGTGTGTAATTCTTCAATTTGAAAATATGGATTTCAAAAGATGAAAAACAGATTCTATATATTAATAAAAAGATAAAGAAATCCAGTATTTCATCTGTAGTCTACAATTAAACTTACTTCTAGCACTTTCTTCATTGCATTTTTCATAATCATTTGTGTCCTCCTCAATTGATCTTCAGCTTGTTTTCTTTGCATTTTGTGTTTCTCCATTAAATCTGTTATTTTATTTGCCTCTTCTAACAAGTTTCCTGCAGTTTCTATGTGTTGTTTACCAATATTTTCTGTTTCATTTCTCATAGTTTCCCAAGATTGTCGTAAAGACCTTTAATAAATAATTTGAATAATATAAAAATATTTTATTGTACAATTAACAAGTTTGAATACTTATAAAAATAACTTTTCAATTCACCCTATTTCTTCTTTTCCACCAAGAGACTTAGACAATTTTATAAGAGCCTTTCCATATAATTCCTGAACTTGAGCCCTGTATTCATAAAAAATGCATTTATTGAATTATTATAATTATATTGAATAGAATATATTGAATAGTTTATTTTAATTACTATTCAAATATATATATAATCTTTAAATAAAAATAAAATGTTTAATGGAATACAATACCTTTGTCGTAAGAAATCTGTGTAATCTTTACACACTTTCCTACCTTCTTTCATTCGTTGGCAAAGGACATCAAATCCAGAAAAGTTACAAATTTCTGAATTCTATAAATACAGAAAAAACAAAATTATATTATAATAAAAATTTTGACAGAAATTCAATTATTTGTAGATTGAGTTTTTTTTAAATTAGTTTATTTTCTTTTAAAGCTAATATATTTCATAAAGTGAATACATTTTTAATATAATGATGGTAATTCAAATATAATCGTGCAAAGCTCCACACTTTTAACTAATTTTAAAAATCATTAAAATTAGTTAGATGTATTCTGTTACGATAATGATTAAAATATTCATAAAATATTTCATATATATTATATCAAATTTTTAATTTAATTTTATCAGATAATTAATGGTATGCAACAATGTAAAAACTTTAACAGTGCATTTTCACAAATAAAAATAGCTATAATGACTTTGTATATTTGATGTATAATTTATAGTTTCATCAATAAATAAAAAATTTAAATGAAATAGAATATCTTATTCAAAAGTATATACAGCAGATTCCCTATTTTATAGTTAATCCATTCTGAAAATTTCCATAAAAACTGAAAAATCACATATGTCAGATTTACCTATTCTTGAACCTGTTTGAACGGCTATGTTGATAAATTAAATGGCTAGATATATTTAATGAGTATATTGAGTATACATATGAAAATTTAAGGGTATATTTTTACACAAATATAAATTGTTTAATGAATTTTTATTTGCATTTTATAAAAAATAGAACATGAAAAGTCTCATATATTTGCATATCTCTAAAATTAATGAAATCAAACAGCATAAATCAAGAATATATTGTTTCTGATTAATGCTGTTTCACTATTTATATAGTAAGAAGAGACCAGGTTCAGGAAACAGGCTTTAAAGCTTGTTTTTGTATTTTCACTATTTATATTTAGAACTGTTACTGATTCCATAAATATTTTCTTCTTACATAAAAACAAAATTTATTATTTACATATTTTTTACTGTATTAAAATCTTATTTTGTCTTTCTAGTGATCAATTTCTGTTTACCATTATCCTATACATATTTAATATTATGTAAAAAAGAGGATATGTTAATATGTATATTATAAAATATTTAAATGAAACATCATATCCAAGAATTTCCTGATATATTTCTATTGGTTAAACTGAAATAAATAATAATTCAAAAAAAAAAAAGAGAGAGAGAGAGAGAGAGAGAAATGTACAATAAGAACTTTATCTATAAAACTGTTCTTTGACAGTGATAACTTTGAAAATCTACTTAAAACTATAGCATTAGTGAGCAGACCTATACATAGAGGTCTGCTCACTAGTGCTATAGTTTTAAGTAAAATTTCAAAAAAAAAAGAGAAAAAAGAAATACTTAACATCATTCATTATTTGTTTGATTCATTTAAGCATGATATCAAGCAATTAATCATTAGGTAAAGTACATTCATAATTTATTTTATTTATTGCCTTTTTATTCTGCATATTGATAGAAAAAATCTTGCTCTTTTTTTTTTATTCCATTTGTTGATTGTTTATATACCACAACTATCAAGAATTAATTGCATTGATAATAATTTAAAATTCAGCATATCAAAGAGCCAAATTTAATTTAGTTAGAAAATCATCAGAGCTCAATAACTAACAATTAATAAGGGAAAGTTTTTGGATTAATTTAATTAACAATAATCTATTTTTAGAAACATATAAAAAGCAAAATTTTCAAATAAATTTTTTATAAAAAAATTATTATTATTAAATAAAAAATAAGTTAGCTAATAATTGTAAGCATATTGCAAATTTCAATTACAAAACAATTATTTTTGTTATTGTTATTATTGCAAAAGAGATAGCAAAACTGGCACAGCATTAGTTAATTAAAATTAAATTTAAAAAAAAAAGAAAAGTTTATTTTGGTGAATATTTTTTTAAGTTCCTATATGACTTTTTAATTTCTAAACCCATGTGATTAAATTGTTTACTTTAAATATATATAGAATCTTCAATATAAAAAAAATATATATATTAAGATAACATAAACTCTGTATACTTGACCTTCTGACTTTAATAGATAAGGAAGGAAATTAAAAAAAAAAAAAAAATATATATATATATAGCCTATGTGTGTGTGTGTGTTAGATAATACTTTATTAATAATCAAAATTACATTTATTTTCATAAGTTATATAGGTTTATGAAATGAAATCTTTAATTGCACTTTAATTATATGTAATTAATTATGTGCTTAATTATATGTAAACAGTTAAACGCATCTATCATATTTAACATATAAATAATATTTTTATGTTTAATATGATTTACGAGTATACGAGTTTAATGCAAACGAATCGAAATTTTAATCAGGTCCGGATTTATGCATATTATAGCTCTCAATCTTTAACATTTAAGAGACGCCTCAAATGCATTTAATTTTTTTAGTGAAGCGTGAGGCTCTTTAATTAAAATGTGACGCTCTAAGTGATAGTTTGTCTAGCTTATATGTAAATTCGATCTTGATTTTAATCTTGGGATTAGTTTGTTATTATTTATGAAAGCAAGATATATTAATAATATATGCAGTATTTAAACATAATAAAATTACATAAAACATCCATACCCAAAAATGTTCGGAAAACTTCATCACTGACATTCGTGCTGTAAATGGAAAGTGTGAATTCTAGAAAAGGAAGTTTTATTTTCTCTTTAATTCCGGTTCAACCCAATTCCTTTTGGCATCCTTCTTTCGTTTTCATGGCGAAGCAGATCATTAATATTTTTTATTTACTTAAATTTGTGAAAGGCCACTTCTGTTGTTAACAGCAAATGCAGAAGGCGTGTCGAAATGGCGTTTTCTGAGTGGTTCTAGGCTGTGACGTTTTTTGTTTTTTTTTTTTTTTTTGTCCTGACGTTTCGATATTTCTGTTCAAATATTTGAATTATAATAATACTTATAAAAAACTAATAGATATGACAATTGCTTATATTTATTTATGATATCATTTATATTTTGCATTATCCATTTTCATTTATACAGCATTCATTACTTACGCAATGCTATTAAAACGTTTTAAGTTTTTTTTTTAATACTCAAAGGTTTTCATAGATGGCAGGAGAGCTCTTAATTTTTTTATGAATTTAACAAAATGATTATCAATGACGTAAAATCAAGATAAAGACATTATATAATTAAATTAAGGATTGATGTCGCGATATATAATAGTCAATTAGAAAAACGACAAAGAGAAAATTTCAATGCATTCGAAAACTCAAATCAACATTTCCACAACGTCTTATTAATATATTGTAGTAATAGCTTTATACGGCGACTGTGAGAATATCATCACTGGCATAGGAAATACATTTGAAACAAATACGTTATATCGATATATGAAGCAGTAAATAAAAAATATTAACCAATGATTTATAATTTAATCGGATAATTTTATTCATTACACTTTTAGTCACAAACTTGACTATTGATTAATAGCAACTAATTAATTTAAAAAATGTTAACACCACAGCTGTCAAGTTATAAATAAAAATATCAAAGAATTTGATGAAAACAATTTTTCAATTTAAAGAAAATTACAATAAAAATGGATCATCGTTAATTTTCACGATGATACTGAAAAAATTTCGTCAAGAAAAATGTCTAATTTAAATATTCCAATATGAATCAAGTGAACTAGAACAAAAATGAATATAATGGTTTCATTATAACCGTATGCATATTTTTTATCATTAAAAATATAATTACAGTACTAAACTATCACGTCTTTGTGCCAATTGTATAACTTAAATTAATAATAATTATTAAACATATATATATGCCATATCACTTCTTTGTTTTAATCTTTGGTTCAATTTTCGGCCCATTCTTGAAAAATTTATAAAAAGTTAGTTCGTAGATTTCTGGACGTCTGCAATCACGCGGCCAACATTTCCACGGCACAGATTCCTCGCGATCTTGTTTCATCTCTGTTTTTTTCAGTTCTGATTTCAATTCTTTTTTCTTCGCATCTCTTTCCATATTGCAACCTAAAATAAAAAGGCCAACTCACAATTTTTAATTATAAAGAAATTAAAAAAAAGATGTCCTAACAAACACGACATTAATAAATTCACTTAGCAGCGACCCCAATCTACATATTTAAACATTCTTTAAATTGTTTTAATTTTTTTTTTTTTTTGTTTTTAAGTCTTTATAATGAAAATTTTTCTAAATGAAAAATTAAAGAAATTTTCTGTTTCAGAAATAATAAAATATCATCATTGTTTAGAAACTTGTTTTTTTAAAAAATTGAAGATTATAATATTTTATGATATTCACGACGATCTTTGGATATTCATGATCATATATGAAATTAGGCAATTTCTTGAACTATTGCAATTGAAAACAGAAAATATATAAATTTTCTGAATTTATATATTTCTGTTTTCAGAAAATTTATATATTTTCTGAGTTGCAATAGTTGCACTGTCCAAACAATAAGTTTGCAATTACTGTATTATAAAAAATAAAATTATTTGAATTGAAATCAACCTTCCACATAATTTTTAATTTTACGGTATTTTTATGTATTTCTTAATTATTCCGGCTATTATGTTTTTGCATTTAAAAATTTGGAAACGTGTTTTTAGTGCTTTATTTTTAGATAATAAACGAAAATGATTTTAAAGATATACTGTATATTAAAGTTTCATTCAGTTTTCAATTTTCATTATCAATTTGGATAAATTGATGGGATAAATATAGCTTAAGAAATGAGCTGTCAGAAACAAAACCATCATTTATAACTTGGCGCTTATAGCAAATAAGAATTCGACTTATGAGATATGTGGGATCGCGGTCGGTAATTTACGAAAGAAAGAGTTTAACTGCCGAGCGGAGACAGAAAGTCAGGATTTTTCTGACACCAGGTGTGACAATTTACCGCGTTCACACCAAACGCGTGTTTTTAGAAGTTTAGACGCTTGAG
>WUQG02007898.1:0-12023 GCA_011317285.2 Androctonus mauritanicus
AAGAACAGAAATTCTATTTGCCAAACTTGTCGGCAATGAATATTTTAGTGTTTTTATTTTATTTTGTAAAATAGTTGCTACTAAATTTTACATAAATCCTCTCAAAGTGACACAAATATAACCAAAATATATTCTTAATAGTTATATATATTTAAACATAAAGTAATAGGAAATCAGTAATTTAATAATTAATCAACAGTTCTCATAGTTTAACAGTAAATACCAAATGCTAATTTTTTTTAGTTTTAAGTTCATGGCCAAATTAAACAAGTAATATTTATTTATATAAATATATTAATAAATAATATAAAATAATATCTGTTTATATATAGCTCTACAACTTATGTAAATCTGATTCATGAAAAACATTTTGCATTCAAAGTATTTTAAAAATCAACTTTGTAATATTATCTGGATCCATCCTTAGAACAATATATCACAAAGAAAAAAAAAAAGCACTATACAGGATTAAATCATAATTTTAATCATTAAAATTTGTGGTTTAATTCTCTACAGTGCTGTTTTTTTCATGATCAACTTTATATATGATATATATTTAATGCACTTAAATTTTTATATAATACATCACAACAATGGATGAGCCATTACTATAATGATAGCTGATATAACGACCAGGAAAGTTTATGCCATAATAACATTCATAACAACCATAATGATGTAAATTATGCACATGCACTCATAGTATAATACCAGTAGTTATTTCAAATCTTCTGTCTTGTAAGTAAGCTATTTATATAAATAATATTTAACTATGAGAACATAGTTAATTTTAATTTTATGGATACATTTGACTTATGTAATCTTTCTAGGAATAAAAGTCGGACATTTTCTATATATAAATCTTAAACAAATTACAATAAACATAACTCAATTTAAATAATTAAAAAAAGTACTATGCTCATAGGATAATGTGCTTCATTTCACCACACCCCAAACGAATAGAAAGAGTAGTGAATACTGAACATTGTTTTTTCATTATACAATAAAAAGAATTAAACTGAAAGTTCATAAATCAAAATTTAGTATAATAATCTTGAAATGTAGCATAATAATAGTTTTGATTCATGAAAATATTATAGTTTGTAATATAAAAACAATTTGATGATTAAATGAATTTTGGTACTTCTAATAGAAAATAATTTTAAAATTAAGATCCAAAATAAATACAATAATAAAACAAAATTGGAATATGATATTATTAAATTAGAAAATGTAACATTAATAGTTAACAAAAGCATCCACATTTAACAAGAAGCATTATATTATTATTTTAACTTACAAGATATTGTGGGAGTGTTTTTAAATATTGTCTTGTTTCTTCATTCCATGATGTCTTTCCCAAAAGATGTTTACCATAACCTTCTAGGACAATTTCTTTTAACATTTCTACATCTCCTTTTTGTAAAATGGAAGTAATTTTTTCTAATACTGAGAATGAAAATAATAATAAAATTATATATGTTTGTTAAATATTTATAATATTCCTACTCCAATGATTGTTTGTCTCTGAAATTAAACTTTTATTCATAATTTGAGAAGGAGAAATCATATTAATCAAAATCTTTCTCATAAAATTTTTTAATCTAGTTACTAAGAATCATTATATAGTTAAATTAACAAGTTAATAAGTATACTTACCATTATATAAAAATGGACCTGTTTTCAAAATACTATTATACTGCCTATGACATTACCATAACGATAAATAATATCTCTCTATCGGCAATTGTGCTTAAACAAAATTTTAATTCCCAAACATTTTTGACAAAATAAACATTGTACTTTGTCGAAAACGTTTGGGAATTAAAATTTTGTTTAAGCACAACTGCCGATAGAGAGATATTATTTATCGTGAAAGAAAGAAGTTCGATTTAATATTCTTGATTATAAATTCAGCTGAACTACATTATGGAATCATTACCAGAAAAACTTTGTAAAATTAATCGTGGAAAACAAATCTTGTATGTTTATGTCAGATATATTGTATACTTATGTTGAAAACATATTATTATTAAAAAAGTGCAAAATGCATTCATCTTCAAAAAAATTTTCTCATTTTCTGTCATGTGATTAAAAAGTTCTTATGATATTTTTTCATGCATTCTACAAATTGTTTTTTCATAATTTATTTTGCATTTTCATTCCTGCAAAAAGTTCTGCACTCATTATTATTGTAAATGTCATTTCCATTCATATGTGCAAAACAATAAGATAAGCAGAGAGTAGCAAAGTAATCAACTTGTTAATTTTCAGTGAAATTTACACATCAGAATATCTGAATACGCTAACATTAGTCGGCCGGATTGGTCGCATGGAAACGTTTCGGCTTTCTACACTGGAGAACCCGAGTTCGAGTCTCGGGTCCCACCCCTTGAAAGGCTCCGGGCCCGGCTTGTCAATCCCCGTACTCCACAATCCGGCTGACCTCTCCGCACGGGTGGGCAGCCTGTAGAAGGGCCTGATTCTCCTCGCCACTTATTATTCTTCCAGAATGGAAAGTGGTGTCATCTGTTGATAAAAAAATACACTGACATTTTATTATTTTTTTTGCTGATGTATTTGATATTTTATTTCTCACATCTTAATTAAATAATATGTATTGAGGGGAAAATACAGTTAACTCTTGGAAAAAAATTTTCATGGGGTCTGAGCAGGCGTTGATCTCTGTCCTTTATAATTCGGCTGATCTCTCCGTAGGAATGGATAGCCTTTTTTCTCCTTGCATGGCAAAGCCTAATTTTTGTAATAGATGACGTTACTTTCCATTCAATTAGAACACTAAGTGACGGGATGAAACCAGTCCTTCCACAAGCTACTCATACCTGTGGAGGACGGGGATCGAGGGGGCCGGGCCCGGCATGATAAACATTTTCAAGAGGTGGGACCCAATAGTCGAATCTTGATTCTCCAGAATGGAAAACCGAAGCGTTTCCACGACGCCAATCCGGCCGATTATGCAAAGCCTATTTCTCAAAGACTGGGGTGATTGCTCAATATTATAAAAACGAGATCGTTAGTTGATTGACTCTGCTATGTTTTGGTTGGCTATTTTCGCGAACGTACAGTACAGTACATTCAACGCTATAGTAAATTGATTTTGTTTTGATGACCAGATGTAGCCGATTTATTTTAGTAAGTAAGAGGACTAGATCCTAATAGTTAATAAAAAGGTTACTATCCCAATATAGAATATTAAACCATTTTATTATTATAATTTTTTATAAATACACATTTTCGATCATTTCAAATGAAGTGCTCAAAATACTCCAAATTTCGTATTTGCGTTTAATGTTTCGAAGAAGGAGAAAAATAGATTTAAAGGCCATCAAAGGCAAACTGTAAAAAAACCATTATTGCATATATTTTATGTAACAATTTTAATATATACATCATTGATTTTATGCTAAAAAATGTTAAGTCATGAAAAAATAACAAATGACAAAATGGAGTGAATAAAAGTTTATTTTTTGACAAAGATTATAATCAAACAATGTATTAAGATCAAATAATAGCCCCGTTGATTCCAAATAATAAAATATAAGGCAACATTTTATTTAACCTGCCACAATGCAAAAAAAATAGTTGGATATCAACGTTGGATATATGAATGCTTATTGAATATTTCTAATGTTTAGAATTTGCTTCAATCTTAAATTATTCTTTAGTCACTACTAAATCAATACAGTTGTCGTGAAGACAACATCAGCATCAATTTCTTATTTTAAGTAATGAAAATAAGATCTTGGCAAACATGATTCTCACCTTTTTAAAATTCTGTCTACAAGTGGAAGATATTTCCTATCTTTTATCACTTCGTATTTGCTCATTCTTACATTCATACGCTAAATAATATATACTAATAACGAAAAAAACAGAAAAAACACACCACAAATACACCACCAATGTTGTAAAAACACACCAGAAATCCATACTAAAACCAGAGTGTGAAGAATTTAACCAAAATAAATAACTAGCTTATAACACCCTAAATAACTTTTATTATTAAAAAAGCTTTTCGGATACAACTATTTTTTGTGTTCTATTTGTTTATTCGTTAATTACTGATGATGGAGTTCTATCCGAAAAGCTTTTAATAATAAAAGTTATTTAAGGTGTTATAAGCTAGTTATTTATTTTGGTTTCACACCAGAAATGTTGTATTCATCGAACAACTCAACGCACGTAGACTCCACCAATGTTCCCAGTGGTTTCGTTTTTATTTTGGGTCAGCAACCTTCGTTTAGGTTCGAACCGATTATTGGAACAGTCAATCCAGTCTATTCGGCCGGATGGCCGACTTGGCGTGTCACACAGGAGGACCCAGGTTCGCGTCCCCGATCCGGCTCTCCTGAAAACTTTTTCTGCTGTTCTGGGCCAGTCCGGAAATCCCGTCCTTCACCATCCGGCCTCCCTCCACGGGTTAGGTGCAATTCATGGTTGGACCTGGCCCCGCCCCTTAGTAATCGCCCTGATTGGAAAAGGACGAAAAAATACAAAAAAATATTTAGTCTAACAAGTAAGTCTGTTCATAAAGCATTCTTGATTTCGCCTAAAATGGAATGTGGCGTCATCTGTTAACAAAAATCCTGTCTCCAGATGGTCATTCGCCAGATTGGTCGGCCTTGTTGGCCGCGTGGAAATGCTTTGGTTTTTCCATTTTGGAGGACCCGTGTTCTAGTCTTGAGTTCCATCTCTTGAAAATGTTTATCATGGGATCCGGGTCCAGCCCATTGATTTCCGCCCTTTACAATGCGGCTGATCCTCCACAGGGGTAGCAGCCTGTAGAAGGACTTGCTTCGCCCCGTCACTTAGTATTCTGATCATCTGACAGAATGGAAGGTGATATCATTTATTGACAAAAAAAGGACGGTCATTCGGATAGCTACAATTGAAATCTGCTGGGCTTCCATCCTGGAGACTGGGTGCAATTTAGAATTCTATGCCTTCACAGAAATTTTTTGTATATTTTACGCCCTTTTCAATCAAGGAGATTACTAAGGGGCGGGGCCAGTTCCAACCACTGGCTGAACCCACACCCGTTGAGGGGAACTGGACGGTGAAGGACGGGGATCGCTTGGCCGAGCCCAGCACTCTGAAAAAACTTTTCAGGAGTTACCAGACCCGGGTCCTCCTGGGTAGTGCGCCGAGAGCGTTATCACTCGGCCATCCGACAGCATACCTTCAGAATATTTTCACGAAGAGTCCCGCCTGGCTAGTTATGGCTTATCTGTTTTTTTAATAATTTTTAATATGAACTATTTACTTATAATTAGAAAAAGGAACAATCCTGGATATTTTATTCAAAACCGAGACATTTTTTCATTCCGGGACAAAGACCTAAAAACCTCCATTATCCCGGTTAATCCGGGACGTCTGGTCACTTTATCTTTGTCTGATGGCAGAAAATCCCATGAGGATGTGAGTGATCCATGATGGATACTATTATGCCTCAGTGCTTGGTAAAAGAAGCGTAAAGTGTCATAGAGAAGTCGGCCTATAGTAAAACAGTGATTTATCATACGATTATCCAGGTTCATTTTTTGATCCGTACCGCTAGTTTTATAGGAAAAGTCTTTCTTAACCTGTTGAACTCTATCTTCAACTTTCTGGTTGCCGGGATTGTGGGTATCGATTAACTTATTGCGGACTATAAAAGTGATCGCATTGTATGTAATTTATTCCATGTGTAATATGATCGGTTAACTAAACTACCAGGAAACAATTTTATTTAGTTTACTGGATTGGTCCCGTGGTAATACTTTGGTTTTTCATTTATAAGATCTGAATATGATTGCGAAACCTATATCTTCGTAATTTATTCATGGGTCCAGAGAGTTAATCTATCTCTATTAACTACAGTTCAGTTGATCTCTGTATAAGTTTGAAGCAATGATGAGAATAATAGACCTGAATTTTTTCCGCTGTTTAGTAGACAATAGATTGACGCTGAGAAGTGGCGTTATCCGTTGGCAAAAAAAGAATCATCAGTTTAAATGGATTAGTCGTCTAGAAACGCTTCAATCAGGTTAGGTTCGTGATTTTTCTGTGTAATTTTACAAATGTTTCGTTTATGTATAACAATATGTGCACTTTAAATATAGCTTTAAATTATTTTTTTGTAATGTCAGTTTTCAATTGTTCGGCGATTATTAACGAAAGTAGCGGCACTTTGGCCAGATTGAGTGCATGAAAACGCTTCGGCCCTCTGCACACGGAACCTATCGTCATAGATGCGTACAAGATTCGACTCGCAGTTGACGATACGCCTGCACATCCACACACGAAGCGTACTATAAGCATACAGAATTCGTTCATTCAAGATGGCGTCCAGCAATGATGATGATGATATATTTTATTATTTTTGTCGTCGCCGAAAAAGGAGGAAAGTAAGACGATTTTGAGTTCATCCTTACATTGAAAAAATGTAAATAATAGATTGTTTATTGCTGCTAGAGAATTATCAGATGACGATGCAAAATTTCAAACATTTCATAGAATGACTCCTCATGTTATGAGGATATGTTGCAGTGAATACAACATGTTGTTGAATTTTCGTTTAGGTAAAAAATAAGAAAATATTTTACATTGTAATGGGATTATACAGTAAAATAGACAAAATATGGAGAGAAACCAGTATAAAAATTACTCCATTAATAAGAATTTGGGAATATTTTATTTTGATTGTTGCCATTCATTTTCTGGTTTAAATTTTTTCTTATATTACACTATTTATAGCTATAAATGATTGTAGCAGATAATTGATATGTATTACAATTGCTAACGTTAACAAGAATAAGAATATTTCAACCTGTTAATAGATTTGTATTCAATCTGAAGACAATGTTTACTGAAATGAATATATCGAATTGCAGAACTCAAAATCTTTCCACGTTATATGCTTTCTAGACAAAGAGTTAAAACCGTGTGTTGCTATTCCATGGCAATAAAATAATCGTAAAATACAATAATTCTAATTAAAATATATTAATAATTACATGTATACTTGTCCAGTTGATTATATGAGCTATCTCATTCTACGATTTTTCGGTTATATCCTTTCTAGAATATTAGGATTATGAATAATTATATAAACAAGGATATTTTTCTATCGTTTGTACAAATTTAATGGTGGTACTATCATTTATTTTTTTTTTGTGTACGTAAACCGTATAGAATGCACAATTAAGCCTAGCTTCGTACGGCTAGTGAAAGACAGTACGGTATGGCTGGCGTCCTAGAAGCTTGGGAAGTATGACGAATACGCTACACAGCTGCTTCGTGTACAGACATGCATTTGAAAACATGTGACACTGCAAGCAAACGATGCTGCGTCTAAAACGCGTCTATGATGATACGCTCCGTGTGCAGAGGGCCTTATAGAACATAATTATATTCAAGCTCATTTAAATATATTTTTCAGACAATTAATATTTTTCCTTATAGATCTTTACTAGTAATTGTGTCACAATCTTTAGAAATTTTTAATTTTTTTATTGCAAATTCTAATTGTTGTTACTTTATATGGACCAATGCGAGTTTATTTATCAATAGAATTAGCTAATATTTTCATATCATTTTAATTGAATATCTTTACCAAGAGATGTATCCCTTACAAAAAGCTTAGGACATTCTTATTTTTATTACATAATTTTCTAAAAGAGCTATATTATTAATATCGTTAGATAGAGAAAGAATTTTCACAAAATGATTAAAAGTCACAGATTTTCTCACATATCTCTGATATAGCAGAAGACATCATTGCTATATTGGTGAACTACTGTGTTGGTCAGAAAATGGAGATTTTTGACTTTTATTTTCTTAGTGACATTACCAATATTAGTATCTATTAAGCAATAAGATCTAACACGATAGCAATTGTGAAAAAACTCTTTATTCAGCAAACGTTTTCGGTAAGAAGGCTTATTATCTTCAGGCTTAGAAATGCAACATATTTTAGAATGTAGAACAGGAAGTTCAAAAAATTACAAAATGTTGTTACCTAGGTTACATTGTTGTAGTTAAATCATCATAAATGATACAAAAGAAAATCTTTTACATATGTAATTTTGAATGCGGACCATAGTCCAGACAAAGTATAAAAAATTAACATATAAAATAGGTGCATTAACAAAAAGATAATATAAACATAAAAAATCAAAATAAGAAAAAAGCTTATTAACAAGTATGATCAGAAAATAACATAAGAAAGTTAGTATGCAAGACTACAAAATTAGGTTTCTTAGGTGTTCCCAACAGTGGCCTTTCTTTTTCGCTGTCCTTCTTTCCACTTTTCTAACAGGTATGTCCATGACGACAGAAGCATTGATTTGTCATTAAGCAGTTATTCTTTATGTTTAGCCTTTAAGATTTCTAGGGACTATGTTAAATAAGCTTGGGTTTTTATAGGTATAGGTTTTATAATTTTTGCAATATTCCAGTCCACTTGCAAATCATTAGTAAAGACTTCTATGGCCAGCACAGTGGTCATAGAAGCCTTTACTAATGATTCCATTAACTAGATCTTTTTTGTGCTCTTCAATCCTCTTTTGTAGCATTCTCATAATAACACCTATATAAGCTGTAGGTTGCTGATTGTTGGTGATTGCTTCTTCTGTCTTTTTCATTCTTAATCTTGTTAAAAACTGTGGGCACTCGAAGATATGCCCGTCTTTTTTTGGCTTTCTTCAAAAGGCTTCTAATAGAGCTATGCTTTGCTATAAAATATGGCAGAGGGAGGGAAGTTTCATCATCAGTGTGGCTTATGTTTGTGGTGGGCATCGCTTCAGCTTCTTTTTTCTTCAAAGACTGCTCTATCTTTGCACATATGCTTTTCATAAATCCTTTTTGATACCCATGCTGGTAGCCTATATTGTAGATATATTCCATTTCTGCTTGTAAGCTATGATGATCCGAGGAATAAATAAACGCTCTTCTAAAAGCGATCTGAACACTGCTTTGTTGTAAGACATAGGATCTTGGTACCATTTAAGGATTATTATTGGCTGTTAGGATGGTTTTCTATATATTGCAGTTTTAATCTCTTCTTTTTCAAATTTCATGCTTATGTCTAGGAAGTGTGCTTCCTTGCAACTCTGTTGGATCTTTTTGAGTTTTAAGCCATATGAAGGGTGTGTTAATGCAGCTTCAAAACTGATAAAATTTTCATCATTCTCCCACAGGGTAAGGATGTCATCCACATACCTAAGATGTATTTTGATGCTGGGCTCAAACTTTTGGAGGATTGGGTCTTCTACACTCCTCAGGAGTATTTCCACCAGAAGACCTGCCATTGGACCTCCAATAGGTATTCCTGTGGTCTGGTGGTAAAATCTTTCTCTGAAACAGAAGTATGAATTGTGACAAATAAGATTAGCCAATTCCTTAGGAACGGAGCTACCTGTTGAGCTGATGGTGTATTGGACAATAAGAATCTATAGAATGCCAAACACATCAGTTCTATTTTAAGAGATGGTACAAGCTCTCGAAGGCATAGGTGACTACCAAGTCATCTTGTCTCCAGTCCACCCTTTTTATTCTGTTTAGAACTTTGATGGTTTCAATGGTCGAATATCTACTTTTACCTAAGATTGAGTTGTACCATCTGGAAAGTATTTTTTCAGTATTGTAGCTGGGCACTTTTTTTTCATCCACTACTGGTCTCACCCCTATGGGATTCTTGTGGGTTTTTATGAGAGCAAATAGCCTAGGGCATGCTGGATCTGAAATTTTAGAATGTTTCCACATTTGTGGAAAGGAGTGATTTTCAAAAGCCTGCTTAGCATGTCAGCAAGTTTTATATTCAACCACTGAAACCATCAAAGTGCTATAACTGGAGTTGACTATTTAAATTATAATATATAATAACAATTAATGTATTTCTAATTGTATAATTTTATAATTTGTTTTATTTTTTTAAATTACAGAATAAATATCTTTACATGAAAAAATATATAATGTGATATTTCAAACTTACCAATGCAGTTTCTTTCATTATCTTCTGGAGAAAATCCCATATCACATTCACACCGATATCCTCCAGGATAATTTAAACACTGTCCATTTTCACAAAGAGTGGGATTCAAACTACATTCATCAACATCTAAATAATTTACAAAAATACTATTATTTGTTTTTTTCAAATTAATTAATTAATAATTTAAGTAGTTCATTATAAACTTCAAAATACAAATATACTTATTAAATTATAAAAATTAATATAATTAAAAAAACATTTCTAATAATCTTTATGCTTCATTTCCAAGTTTGAATAATTTTTTTTTTATTTACAATCAATATAAACAATGTCCATAATAAATCAGATTTAAATCTATAATATTGCTGATGTGATCTTGCATAGCAAAATATATATAATAATATTATCTAAAATATTATAATTATTATTACATATTTTGCTATGCAAGATCACATTAGCAATATTATAGATTTAAATTCAATTATATATATATATATATATCTTTTTTTTATATAGAGAGAAGCTCCTTAAGATATGAACATTCATACTTATGAACATAAAATTTCATAATAACCAAAAATTATAAGAATAAAACTGTTTCAAACCTTAGGCAATAACTATAACATAAAAAGACAGCGTTATTAAGCAATAATAATATTTAATTGGAAAGAAATTTACTAATGTTAGCATTAACATTAGGATAAATTCTTTCCAATTATTAAAATTTCTGTTAAAAGTATCAATGGATTAAATTTGGTTTAAATTCTCTTAGGCAAGAATATTTTGAAACAAACCTCTACATATTAATCCATCTCCTGTAAACCCTTCATCACAAGTACATTTATAGGAACCTGCAGTATTGACACAAGCTGCATCAGGATCACAGCCACCATTATCTCGTAAACATTCATTTATATCTAAAAATAAAAATATATTTCAAATCACTTAATATTTTCAAAGCATCCTATTTTAATTTTATAAAACAATATTAAATAAACTTTTTTGAATTATATTTCACAGTATATTTAAAAACTATTATTAATACCTCGACAAGTTATGCCATCTCCTCGAAAACCTTCTATACAATGGCATTGATAAGAACCAAGTGTGTTTACACATTCTGCATGATCATCACATTCTGCTGTTCCTAATTCACATTCATTATGATCTGAAGTTAAAAAAATAATTATAAAATATTAAATTAATAATTTTCTTTAACTGTGTAGATCTTCAAATATATTTATTTATTTAAACTTACCAGTACATCCTTGTTCATTTGTTTTTACAGAAAAGCCAATATCACAATGACAAACATATGATCCAAGATTGTTTTCACATCGTCCATTAAGACATACATTAGGATTCAAAGCACATTCATTAATATCTAGCAATAAAATTAATCCAATTCAATTAAAATTATCATTAACTTAAATATATATTTATAATAATGCATTTTAGAATTGTTATTTTATAATAAGCTGAAAACAATCATAGATTTAGAATTCAATTAGATATCCAGCAATATGGACACATTTGACTCTGAATATTCAGTACTAGGTATTGGAAACTGTATGAATAAAAGTTGATCAAAACAATAATAAGGAAATTAACTATAATTAGAATTGACTCTTTGCTTTTTTTTACCAATCATGCATATTATCTATCATCTATTATATTCATCTGCACTACACTTCCACTTAATAATTAATATATTAGAAGATAAGTTTTGTTTCCACCATAGCATATACTTATTATCTCACCAATCCATCATGTATTTCCCTTCTTTCTATTCACTTTTGTTTCACCAATTATTTCTCACAATATTCACCACACATTCCTTAAAGTATAGCTACACATCCTTTATATTATACTTTCTTTCATCATTGTATATGGATTTTCATCTGTGAGATGTGGACCTCTTTCCTACCTCTTCTCTCTCCCTTTAGCTTAAACTTGGGTTTTTAATCTTTTTTAGTTGAGGATGGTCCACTTTCTCTCCACACAATCCTAACGAACATTCAAACTTGCC
>WUQG02007909.1:0-12023 GCA_011317285.2 Androctonus mauritanicus
ATTAATTAATTAATTAAATTAATTAAACTGCGCAGGCGGCGAGCCGATTAGATCGGCTTCGGCAGCTCGTCGGTTAACAGAGTGAAAATAAATCCAATTATTTAATAGTCACATCTTGTATGAATATGACAAATAATAATAACTGTAAAAGTCAATAAATCAAATCTTAGAATAGAAGTAAAAAACTCATTTTTATTAATATAATGGTTATGTTATATGATACAGTAGACTGCCAATTACCTGAGTTGCAAATTAATCAGAGTTAATCTGTAACCCAGAAATGATTTTTAAGTATTGATGTTTTATCGTTGATGCAATATTTGAAAGATTTTAAATACCATAGATGTGGTTCTTTATTATATTCTAGATAATTGTCAATAAAAATTATAATCAAATTAAAATTACAATATTTGTAATTTTAATTTGATTACAAATATTGTATAATTTGTTACTATAAATAAAAACACTTATTTCCTCTTTAAATAAATTATAGAACATTTGAATGTAATTATATTTGTATGCAATTAATTTATTTTTAATATTAAATTAAAACCATCTATAATCTTAATTTTTTTCAGTATTTTACAGATTATCCAGGGAATTGGTTATCCACGATAATTAATTTGCTGAATACCCCAGTTAATTGGGAGTATATTATAGTTTCTTGCAATAACATTAATAATACAATATAATATCTTTTTAAATATAGGATCATTCATAAAATAAAAATTTTTCAGTAGAATGTTAAATATATATTAATGTTCATGTAGAAATGAACATTAATATATATTTCATTATATTTCAAAGAAGAGTTCTAATTCTTTAATCAACTTAGATTTATAATATTAATCTATATTTTAAAAAGTTATATCAATCAATAAAATACATCAGAAAACAAAATAATAATATCCTAATTTTAAAGCATAAACTGCTATTAATCTTATTAAAAGACTATCTGAATCACACAGTTTCAATTGGTTTAATAGCAACAATAAAATAGTTATTTCAATTGTAAAAAAATCAAATAAAGTAATCAGCTTCTATTATTCACTTTAACTAACTATTCTGAAAAGGAATAAAATTGAAAATAATCTGTCAGTATTTTTGACAGTTCCTGTTTCTAAATTCCAATTTCTTTCAAGCTTTGCTAATAATAAGATTTTATAAATTAATTTTTCTGATATTAACATAACTTAAATGGATTATTAATTGGATGTTCATTATATAAAAAAATGATAAGATTTCTTTTAGCTAGAATTATTTTTAACTTTACAATAATCTTAAAAACACTTAATATAAATATTTTATTAAATATTATTGGAAGAACAAGTGATATCAATCATATTTTGAATTGATAATTCATTATAACTTTAATGTATTATATTATAGCCATGTTCCTTACTTGATTTAGCATTATTTATATTTATTTTTTATATATTTCAAAAGCATATTTTTTCCTGAAATTTATTTGTATTAATTTAGGCAATTCAAAAAAAGTTTCAGGAAGAAAACAGTATGAAAAAACTGATTTGAATTTTGTTCTAATTAAACTGACTGTTTCACAAATTAAAGTATTTCAAATAATAATTTATTTTACTTTATTATTATATTCTGTCAAAAATTTATTTAAGGATGATAGAGTGAAACCTTGATTATTTCATCTATTGAAGGAAAAAAAAAAGAGTTGGGTAAATTGAAAAGACAGAAAAATCAGGATTTAAGCTAAACTTGCCTATAATAGTTGCTTTTCTGGTCTTATAGAATGCATGCTATTTACCATAGGTATAATGTTTTTAATGCATCATTTTGATGTGAAAAAGTGAAATTGTTCCCAACTGTTTCATGATGAAATTATTATTTTTTAATATATAAATGGATGATATACAGCACAATTTTTAAGTGAAAAAACTTAATTTATTAAAATATTAGTCCTTTCAGCTTTAATAAGCCATCTTCAGTAATTTTACGAAAGATTGTTAAATGTAAAATGTCAATTTAAACATCGGAACCCATAAGTTTATATCGTTTTAAAATAATTAATAATTAAAATAATAATATAATTTCTTAACATATTAATATTATATTATATTATTATTTTAATTATTTTAAAACAATACAAACTCGTGTGTTCGATGTTTAAATTGACATTCTATATTTAACAATCTTTTGTAAAATTACTGAAGATGGTTTATTAAAATTGAAAGTACTATAATTCTTTAATAAATTAAGTTTTTTCACTTAAAAGTTGTGCTGTATATTTATATATTGAAACTATAAGTGAGATGATAGTAAATAATAATTATTTTATATTTTAATTTTTATTAAATTTTACATAAATATATTAATAGTATAAACTATAACATATAACATTTCATTATTAAATATTATGCTATTATTCATCTCAGTTATCTTATGAACCACAACGTCATCCTTCTCTGATAGACTCAGTTGTATCAAGGATAGAAATTTATAATCATCACTCATCTGCATAGTGGCTGTATTTTATACTTTTGCTATGCAAATGAGTGATGATTATAAAATGCATGTTGGTCAATTTTTAAATAATTTTGTCTTGTAAATATTGGTGACATTATTTCTCATTGGTGAACATGCACAGTGTCAGACTTATACATATGCTAGATAAGCTACACCTAAAAGCATCATATTTCACACAAAAAATATTAAATGCATTTGAGGGGTCTTTTATTTATTATAGTTTAGGGACCACAATATGTATAAATCTGGTCCTACATATCATTTTGTACTATCTGACATCCTGATTTGAATCAGAATTTCTTACAAATGAATGAACAATTCACTATACTTGCATTATAGTGAAAATCTTTCCTTTTTCATTTGAACAATAAAATTACTAAAAATAGAGTGTCTGAAATTTAGGTAGATAATACAGGATTATCTGATAATCAATTAAAGCAAAAATCATATATCAAGGTTTCACTATATTTTATTTTTATCTGAAATATTAAACTTTTTATATTTTATAAACAGAAAATAACATCATCAATGGATGCATTTTTACAAAAATTAAAAGATAAAGTAGTAATTGCACTAGTAGGAGGTTCTGATTTTGCAAAAATAGCAGAACAAATGGGTGAAGATGGTAAGTAAATATTATAAATTTCTTTGAAAATTATTTTCTGTATACAGGTATCCCTCCTATAACATGGAAGTTAGATTCCTAAAAAACATCATGTTGTATGAAACCATATTATATGAGACCTGGAGCCAATACAAAAAGAAGAATTATGTTCCAAAACCAATTTTAAAAAATAACTTTGTTTAATTCCACTTAAGAAACTTAATTTTTAATAATAATAATAATAATAATAATAACACAAAGCATAAAGAAAGAAAAAATATATATATATATGAGCCTAAGAAAAACAATATGCATAAAACAAAAGGAAACCTATATAACATTCATTTAATTATTATATCTTCCTTACCACTGTTTTGTTAAAACAAGAACATTTTTAAGAAAAATGTATTTGTTTTAACAGCTTTAATAATATCAGCTTCACATTTTGAACTTTTTTATGCATTTAAAGTTTGTGTATCTTCTGCTCTTTTTATAAAATCTGTAATTTAACCTGCTACAACTCATTAGAAAACAGTCGTTCATTAACATATGCCCAAAAAAAATTTCTGAATAAAAAAGTTTTCTTCTCTTTCACATTTTTCTATTAAAAAATAAAAATTTATTTTTTTTATCCAAGAACTGAATTTCAGGAGCAAAAATACTCAATTGTTGCCAATTAACTTGATTTAAAACTGAAATCAAAAATGGATTGCATATCTCCTTCTCATAGTAAACTTGCGAAATTGCATTCATTAGTAATTTTAGCAAAGTATTTCTCAATGATTGCAATTTCTGTGTATTATGTGTCCGTAGTATGTATTTATAAAAATTAATGAAAATATTTTATATTTTAAGAGAGTAAATGTAGTTTTCTAAATATATTAAGTAAAAATTGTGTTATGGAAGTACTGTGTTATATGATGATTTCTTCAATTTTCAAATCGTGTTAGAGCAAATCCATGATATAGGAGGGATACCTGTATAACTTGCATTCTATTAAATAGATATTAAAGATTTAATTTAAAATATATGGATTATATCAATGTAAAATTTGACAACTAATTTTATAAACTTTCACTGCAGTTCAACCTATGATAACATGAAACAAAAACAAATGATCTCTGTCACTTTATTCATTATTCTGTTGCATATTTACTGAGGAACAACTGGAGTAATTGTTCCTCAGTAAATATGTGAGTTATTATTGATTCTGTTTCATTCTACTAATAGTTGTGTTATTACAAATATGATTTATACAATTTTTGGGGCAAAGAAAATAGCATCATTAATGGGTGCTTTTTTACAAAAATTAATAAGATAAAGTGACATTTGCATTAATATAAAGGTCTCGGATTCATGACCCTCAAGCCATACATGGCCTGATATGAAGCCATATGTAGTCATTTTATGCTGCTCATATCCCATTTATTATAAACACAAAACAATATAGAACATATTCAGAAAAAATTACAATTTTTTTTAAATATCTATAAAATCTCTTTTAACACTAAGTCAATAGAGTTTTTGATTTCAATTAACATCATTTTAATCAAAGTTACAATTTTCATGAACATAACCTTGATATTAAACACTGTGTGTGTGTGTGTGTGTGTGTGTGTGTGTGTGTGTGTGTGTGTGTGTGTACATATGCATGATTTTTTACATAACTGCTGATTGAAATTAATCTGGAATCAAATATTACTAAGTATTTGTGACAATGTTCAAAGAAAAAATTTTCTCAAGAATAAATATGTGAGGATTCATCTACACCATTTGTAAAAGTTAATTCATTTTTTTTTATGTATTTGTTTAAAATATGGAATATATTTTATGAACTTCTTATATACATGAAGGAATGCTAAAGATAAGAAAATATAAATTCAAAGGATGATCTCTCACGTTTGCATTGATAAATGCATCCACTTCCAACAACAATTTAATCATTGAGTCAACTAATGAATAGGACAGACAAGATCTAATTATCAAAGTCTGGAAAGGAAAACCATTTGCCAAGGAGATATCAACAAATAGAGAAGAGCAGAAAATTTTTCTAATGTTATTATCATCGAACAAACAAAGAATAAAAAAAAAAGACAAGAATCAGACTTTTACAGATATTTGCTGAGCAATGATCAATCAGAGATTTAATTTGTTGAAGTTTTCACTTGTATAAGAGTAGTAGTAATTGTGCAAACTTCATATATAATAATAAATATTAATAGATAGATTCTATTTTGGCTCTTGTCTCAATTATTAAAAGTTTAATCAAGCTTTCATCACTGAATTACTAAATTTGAAATATATTGTTTTATATTTGTTTTATATTGTTCTAAATTTGTTTTATATTGTTTCAAAATAGGCAACAATAATAGATTATTAAAACAAATAAAATATAAATATTTTTATAATAAATTTTTTTTCAGTGATTAAGAGATATGAATATGTTTTTGCTGAAAATGGTCTTGTGGCATATAAAAATGGTGAACTGATTGCCAAAGAGGTATGCATTTATTATATTTTGTGTAATGATTGCTTTTTAATAAAATTTAATTATCATATATAATTGCTTATGAAAAGTTTATTTTATTTAATCATATAAAGTACATTATAGAGTTCAAATATAAAAAAATTTATTAAATAATAATTTTAATGATTAATTTTATTAAATATATTTATGCAATAGTTTTGATCTAGTTAGTTATTTGAATTTGGACTAATTTTTAATAGATAATTAAAAAAAACAAAATACTTTAAACAGTGTGATAACTTATTTTTAATGTGGCTAACGTTTTCAGCATTGCAATTGTCTTGTGTTATTAATTACAATTTATTTCGAATTTTTAGTGTTTAAAGCAGTATAATTGTAATAATATGGATTAATTTTTAATAATTCTCTTTAAAAAGTTGCAAATAATAAGTAATAATTAAATTTAGATGATCTCTTTTAAAAATGATGATTTAAAAAGAACTGAACATGTTTGGTTTTCATAATACATATACATAGTAATTCATTCATATGAATATATAATTTCTATTCTTAAAAAACTATTATAAATGTGCATTGTAAAACTATTAATGTAGATTTCCTCTGCTTTACAAACGTTAAGCATTCCTATGAAATATTTTTCACAAATCAAAAAAAGGATAAAGAGAAGAATCAATTATCATTAATTTATATTGGAAAGTTTTGAGCATTCCTAGATCCAAAAAATAACCTACCAAAATAATACACAAACTCCAAATCATACCAAATAACACACAAAATTTAAAATAACATTACATATAATAAAAGCAGAAATGATATGATAAATACATTATTTCTACTTTATATAAACTGTATGTACATTGTATTTTCACTTAAGGCACTGTTTATATTTTCAGTTAAACTGAAACATAAATGGTGCCTTATTATATGACATATACTGTATTAGATACAGTATATGCCATATCATACTTGGCATATACTGTATCTAATAATAATGACTTTTAGAGATCGTGACCTGGTCAACACCCATGATAATGTCAAACAGAAGATTGAAGGAAGGATTCAATAACCCAGAACTGAACCCTTCAAAAAAACTGGTGATATGAGATTGGAAATGAAGTTGGATACTTCAGAAAAATAAACTACATTACCACAAGGCAATATTGCTGATTTCTTCTAATTTCTTTCAGTTAGTGAAAAAGGTCTAATGTGAATTTTTCATAAAAGTGAAATGATGCTAAGTAAATGTAAAGCAGGAGAAATCTATACTTGATAACCTAATTTTTGAATTCTTTTTTTTTTTTATAAAACTGGATTTATAGCAGTACATAAATTAAATTTATAAATATATAAGAAAATTCTTCAGAAATATAGGTAAATAATTTAACAAGTATTAATAGACTGCTCTTTGAATAGTACAAATGCACCAATATATTAAAAGAAAACACAAAATTCTGACTACTTTAAATGTATTATAATATATATTTAAATTTAGAACAAAAATATTTGAAAGGTTGTGTTATATATTTCCATATAGTGTTAGCCTTAAGTTTTATAATATGTCAAGAATTGAGAAGTGCACAGTTTTTTATGAACTGTCATAATGAGAATATCAAGACCTTATAATATCCTGAGCTTTGACAGTTTTAATAACCATTTGAAAACTAAAAATATTTGATCAGTAGTAATATTAAAAACTATTAAACATTTGAATCAAACTTTTAAATTTTGAATATTTGAACTTCCTATAAAAGGAGTTCTTATTAGAATTATAAATTCAAAATAAATTGTAACTAATAATGCTTAGTCTACACTATATTTTTCTATAATTCAATCATAGCATGTTTTTGTAAATATCATTTTTTTTTATTAAATATTTAAGAATTAAAATACAAAAAAATTTAGGTTTTAAATCTGTATATATAAAATGCAAAGTTTGTTTGTTCCACATAGGTCAAATAATGTAATAGACAGTGGTGGATTACTCAATAGGCACAACTAGGCACTAGCCTGGAGCCCCTGATAATTTAGGGCCTCTGGAAAATTAATTTTTTTTAATTGAATGATAATAAAAAATGAATTAATAAAGTTAGATGTGTATCGAATCAGACGTTTTATGCGAAATCAATTTTGATGATATCGTCAATGATTTCTGTGTTTGCAAATACAGAAAAAACTTTCTAAAGACATTGTATATTCTTCTATAGATTATTGTATAGTTTTGTTAGTCTACTGTGTAGTCTCTTTCCAAATTGCGATGTTGTCTATATAATGTTGTTATTTCAAAGTTTAATTAATAATAAAATATTTATAATTTAATCAAAAGCATAGTTTATTCTTTATACTTTTCTTATGTATATATATATATATAACACATTTTGTTCTAATAAGGGCCCCAAAGAATTCTAGTGCCTAGGGCCTCGTATGTAATTAATCCGGCACTGACCGCAAGTAAACAATATTAAAATATTATCGAGCGGATTACAACGATGGAAGCATGCTGAGTTTCTGTCCTGGAGAACCTGATTTAATTCCCATACCCACAATTCCAATTTCATCAAGAAGGATCGGATTCATTTTGTTGAATTTCATCCTTCACCTGACCGCTGACCTTATAATGGATGTGGGGATTTACTTACAGGCTCGTTCCTGGGGGAGCGAGCATCTGAGTGCAAGTTTTTTTGTGCGCCCTCGGCAAATTACGAGCCGCCGCCTCTGTAATATGCCAAAAACTTAAGTCAAAATAAGTATTAAAAAAGCCGATAATAAGGCAAGAATGAAATGAAATAATATTCATTAAAAGGAAATTTATAGGAAAGTTTTTATTATAAAAGTGATAATAATATGTTAGTACTGTATATTGTTTGCTATAGTGGACAAAAATCACTCGATAATGTATTTGTCCTTGCACAGGTAACTTTCACTTTACAGATACCGACAGAATTTGGCGCCCCTAAATTTTGCCGCCAGCGTGCGGGGCATTCACTGCTTATCACCAGGAACGGGACTGTGTACTAACTGTAAGTGGCAGGGTATGGAAATGCGTTGCCACTTAATACCCTCTGGGTAGAGAATCATATCAAATCACATAAGAAAACATTATATCAAAATATTTCATTTAAAATAATTTACACTTCATTTACAAAATATTACTTACATTAATAACCAACATTCTATCCAGAATAAAAAAGCCCATACAAGTTAATACAGGATATCGAATACGATGTGTTTGAATCATATTATATACCTAAAATAATAAAATATTTATTATAAATTCACGGAAATAATGAACAGTTTTTTTTGCATATCTTATCCCCTTTCCAATCAGGGAGATTACTAAGGGGAGGGACCAGTTCCAACCACGGGCTGCACCCATGGTTGGAACTGGTCCCAACCATCCACATCACTTGGGGGGCCGGATGATGCGGGGCTGGGCCCAGCATCCCGAAAAAACTTTTCAGGAGGTACCAGACCCGGGACGAGAACCCGGATCCTTTTGTGTGGCACGCCTACATCGTTACCACTCGGTCATCCGGCCGCAATAATATGGAGTTACTGTCAATAAGATTGGCCGCGTGGAAACGCTCTTGGATGAATGGGTTCGAATGACATTCGAACCCATTTTGGATGAATGGGTTCGAATGTCGGGTCCCACTCCTTGAAAATATTTATTATCATGGTGTCCTGGCACGGTCTCCCGATTCCCGTCCTCCACAATCCGGCTGATCCTTCCGCAGGGATGGACAGCCTGTGGAAGGGCTTGTTTCGGCCCGCCACTTAGTGTTCTCCCAGAATCGAAAGTGGCACCATCTATTGACAGAAAAATATACCACTTACCATTATTTCATGGTCATAAGTGTCTGTTCTATAATAGAGCAAAGATAAGTTTCTTGATATTGTTGATGCCTAAAGTAAATAAATTATTTTATAAATCTGCCAAAAATATGTTAATTATTTAAAATCGTAACTTACTAAATTTGAAAGTGGAATGAAAAATCTACTAAACAATATCAAAGTTAGAAATATACTTAATGCAATAATAGTTCCAGTGAAAACTATATAGGATGGTAAATTTATGAAGAGTATATTGAAGAGTATAATACTTTCAAGTATTATAAAGCTTAAAAATAAACACAAAACAATTGGACCAAGTCCATTATCCAACATCTTTACTATTTCGTAAGAATAGTATTGCGATCTGAATATGTTTTTTAACTGTTTTATATTTTCCAAATTCTCTTTTTCCAGTTTAGCAGTAAATAATTCTAAATTCCGGTAAAGTTTTTTAATCAGTAAAAATCCTATTAATGCTGCAAATATTACCATTCCTAATCCATTTAACATGATAATGCTTATGAATATAGTACAGAATGTGTCTCTGAATGACCATTTAAACGATATCTTCATCAATCTTAAATAAACATAGGATATCATCAGAATGACATAAGAAATCATGTAAATAAACATGGAGAAATATATATAGTTTTTATAATTTTCACACGAATTCATAATTCCTGTATATTTATTTATGTTTTCGAACATTTTGTTTAAATTCCAAACGACTTTTGAGATTTTTCTAGAATTAAAAAAAGTAAAAAATATAATTAAAATTAAACATAAGTTAAGTATAATACCGTGATACGCTATTAGAGTATTTTGCTGAATACTGGATGGTACACAATATTTGATTTCATTCTTTTCGTCGTCCAGCATAGTGCAGATAATCATAACTAATAAAATTACATACATAGAAAATATCGAATTTTGATAAATTTTGAACTGTTTATTTGTATTTTCCATGTATAATTTTAATCCAAATATTTTTATAATGTCGAAAACTAAACAAATATAGCAATCAAAACTTATTTGCATCTGTTCATCCATGATATTCTTCTTTAAATTATAGGAATATGCTATTCAATAAAATTAATGAAATCTCCCTAACGAAGTTTATATCCGTTTGTGTGTTATCAAAAACTGAATGCAATATCAAATTTTGAGAAAAATATGCATTATATATGTGAGGTATTTTGTTTGCTGAACCAGCTATAAATGCCATCGTTTAATTTATAAAGCTTTATCACGCTACATGCATTAAGAGATTACATCTTTTATATGTTTTATATACCAGATGTCAAAAATGATCACATTAATTTTCCAAATAATGTTTGTCCATTAAAATATCAATTTAACGTGAATCGATATGATCTGAAATTAAGGAAGACTTTTATTCCATATTGATTTAATGTAGGTGCACATAATTTTTATATAAATATTATAGTGGGAAGGAGGAATAAAGATAAATTTACAATTTCTTTCGTGGGGGAAATGGACAATTGAATCTCAACGATTACATAAAATTTTTAAAATATTCAATTTAAAATTTAATTTTCACACTAGAATTGTTTGTATAATATGCATGCCCTATAATAAGGTTTTTTTTATATTTTACAAGCTGAAAAGTTCTTACTCTCATCATTTTTGCTAAGGATCTGAAATTTAGTCTTCGAACTCTTCCTTCTCTACCTATCCACTCCCTAAGGCTTATTTTTTTTTTTTTGATTGGTTATAACTTGCAATAAAATTAATTGGGGAATTCTATTTATGTTAAAACAGTTATAGTTAAATCTATAATATTGCATTTCAAAAAGCGGTTTTTTTTTCTACTATCTAGAATCATTTTATGCAATAGGATAAATAGACAAATAATAGCACCCCTTTTTATAACCATATACAATGATGAAAAGAAATATTCCTGTCATGTAATCATCATATGCCTCTGAGGAAGGATTGCAGTATCCTGATATTAATGAGTGATTTATTAACCAATAAAATTTCTTGATTTTTATATCAGCATGCTTCGATATCTTGACCAACGGAGGAACATCTCAGAAAAAATTTAGGATATTACTATTTTGGCTATGCAACTTTTATAAAAGAGATATATCGGCTAAACATTCTGGAATAATAATTGAATATCAAAAATTCATTCCAAAAGTACTGAAATAATTTTAGGTAGTGTACATTGTAATATATTTCAAAACTGGATCAATTTAAAGTTTCTTATTTCACAGACTTTTGTGAAATGTTTCTGATAAAGTGAGGAATTTTTGGTGTAATCGCCACCATGTTGAAATACTGCAGTAATATGTTAAATAACTGTATAATTCTACATTACATTGACTGCAAGAGTCCTTTTCTAACATATTACAGTACTTAAAATTATTGGAGTTTTTGAAATTACGTGAAATTTGAAAATGAAATTTCACGTTCGTAATTAGAGGAGTGCTGCGAATAATGATAAATATACAATGTACATATATTTATGTATTTTTAAATATTTTATTTATGCATTTATGTGAGTCCAGGACCCACCTTTGACCACTTTTTCTATAAATTCGTCTAAATAAAATTTACAGCCCTTGCACACGTGTTCTC
>WUQG02007920.1:0-12022 GCA_011317285.2 Androctonus mauritanicus
TTGTGTACTCGATGGTGATTGGCTAGCTTTAAAGGGTTATAACTCAAAAACGGTGCCATTTAGACCATATGTTCATTAGACATTTTCGATTTGTTTCGAGGCCACCTATCAGTATATATAATTTTACGACGAAGTTTTTCTCCACCTTGTGTATATTACTCGTACTCGAGGAAATCAAGTTTATTGAAAATGGCCGATACTGGATTATATATGATTGAACCATCTATGGATTGGACATCTAGTGCAAAATAATATATCATGTAAATATTATCAAATTTATAACTATCTCGATAATACTGAATTCGCATATATTATTGCGATCTGTTAGAGGATGCTGTATAGTAAATCCTCTAATGGATTCCAATAATATATGAGAATTTCATTCAAATTGATAATATTTACATGATAGATATATTGTTTTGATAGAAGACGACTACTTAGATATAATCCAATATCGATCATTTTCAATAGCCTTGATTCCCTAAAGGTTCCGTAATATATTATATAAATATCATTCAGATTACATAATGTTTACTCTAGATATTGCCTCGAAATACTGTAAATTTCTTTTCTCCTATTCAGTAATACTGACCCAGTATTGATAATTTTCAGATTAACTTTATCATCTAGTATGAAATAGTTCATTTTCTTTGAATCACATAATACTGTATGTACCTTAATTAATGCTGACAAATAACTAGATAAATCTAATTCATATATAATCATTCATGATAATTCATATTTTATTCCATTTCGCGATGGAAAGGATCAAAAAACGATTACTTGATAAATTATAGAATTATTACTGTTGAAATTTTAACGAATAGAGGAAAAACAAAACAAAAAGACAAAATACGTTAAAAAAATATTGATATAACATGTTTATAGGCTTCGAAATAATGTACGAATAACGATTTTAAATAACCAGTTTATTAAAAAAAAAAAATCACCAGAAAATAGAGAAAGGAATTTGTTATTGGAATACAGTTTACCACATTCCTTTAAGTCAGCTAACAAACTATATAAAGGATTATATTAAATTGCTTAAAGAACCAAAATATAATAATAAAAAATAAATGAAATTTTTAACTGTTATATTTTTGAGAATTCAAGTAATTTAATATATAATACTGTAATCTTTTTATTTTTGATTTAAAGGGATTTGAAATATGATTCATTAACACTTTTTCTAATGAAGAAACAGAAATATAATTTTTATCGAATCAATTCGTAATACATAAAATTAAAAAATCATAATCCAAGTAATATGCTTATAGTAAGTGTTAAAATTCAATTGAAATATAAAAATTATGTGAATGTAATAAATTACGTAAATCAGGATTAAAAATCGACACTTTATTACTGTTCTCAGTTCATTTTATCTGAAAAGTATAATATTGATCAAAGGGAATTTTTCAAACTAAATCATAAATCAGATATAAAATGGAATATGATTGAACTATAGTTATTAATAATCATAATAAAAATATGCAATAATTCATAACCAAACTCATTTGAAATACATAAAAATTGTATGCATGATTATAAATATTACTTGATTTATATACAGTATTGTTGTTGGAATCTTATAAACCAAAAACAGTACTGTATTTAAAAAATTTTTGTTAATGTTTCATTAACAGTACTGTTAATGAAACATTTAGTGTAAGCTAAGTATTTGCATAAAAAGTCATTTGATCCGATAAATGATTTTATGTAACAGATTATATAAAATTGAATCAGGGATCAAATTTGCAATCTGTTGAAAATTAACATATATTGAAACTGCTAATATATTAGCATACTTTATATTGTTTAATTATTATAATTATTTTTCTTCATTAACAGAGGATAATATAAAAATTGCCGATATACAGTATTCCAAATTTCTAATTTTCTTATATTCTTTCATCGTATTAAAAAGAGAAATAGTTTTTCAAATTCTGTTTTTATTCATTAATCAGGATTCTTAAATATCCAATTCGTTGAAATTCTTCAAAATTATATTTATATCTATTGATATAAATTTAAACAATTTATCTACATGAATTTATGCTTTTACTAATTTATTACCAAAACTTCCATGTTCATTTCTTGCTTTCTATTGAAATTTTCGTTTAGCCGAAAAGTAAAATGTACAGTATGTGTCAGTAAAAATAAAAGGAAATATTTGACCATACGTAGAGATGAAATCGATATTTCAAGATTTACATTTCAATACAATAATAAAGCTGGAATAAATAATATGATTTTGCTGATAAATTATTGGCTATAATCTAAATTTGAAAAAACAGCAGAGTTTGCTATTTCAGAATCTTGATTATAACCATATACGGTATAATCCCGATTAACCGGAGAGTCAGGAAATTAATTTTTTCTGGAAACTGATTCTCCGGATAATCCTGAAAATATTAGAAAAAAAAAAAAACTCGAAATTATATATTTAATATTAAAAAATAAATAAATTGCACAGATACATCGTATATTTAAATATTCTATTATTTATTTGGAAAGGAAATTTGCTTATTTGTAACAAGAAATTATTGTAGTTTTAATTGTCAATTATCTAAGATAAAATAAAGAAACTAATCAGAGGGCCTTTAAAAATCTTCGATAATGCATCTAATATTACACATTACTTCCGGGTTGCGGATTAACCCCAACTAATCGGGATTCTACTGTATATTAGAAATATATTAGTAATATGTAATGCTGATAGTAGTATAATAAAAAAATTTATTTAATGAAGAGAAAATAAAATTACATTATACAGTTAATGTATTAAAAATAAAAACAATACAATAAATTTAAAATATAGATTTAATAACATTTAAAAAAATCTTTTTGAATATTCTAATGGAAACAAATATAATATATTATTAATTACGCTAAAGTGAAAATAAATCAATATTTATTAAACAGTTATTTCTGTATGTAAAATCTTTCTAATGTCTGTAAATAGTAGATATAATAACAATAGTTTCACTATGTTCAATATCAAGTCAAATGTCAAAGTAATTCTGACTCTATCAAAATTTCTTTTCATCTAGAATATCTAGATAAAATTTAAGAATTAATATAAAAACTATTATACTGAATATTATTTTTGTATTCATTGAATTAATTTAAGTGCACTAACAGAAGATAAGAAATTAAAAAGATTAATTATTATTATAAACAAATTTATCGTATTATTCGTGTAAAAAACAAGATGTATATAAATATAAAATTTTAGAAACAAACGGTTACTTTTTATGCTTTTGTTTTAAAAGTTTGAATTTCTTATATTCGAATTTTGCCATTAATTTTGATATAATCAATAAGAATTTGTAAGATACTATTATGAATGAATTCATGAGAAAATGAAAAACAAAAAAGTCTAACATTTTATTGTACGGTATTGCATTCGAGAAAAAACTAAATTATCAATTAATGGCCTTGAAAGAAATATCTTAAATATTTTTGTTGAAAGCGCATTTGATTGGAAAAGGTTAAAGGTCAGAGATCTTAGTTACAATAAATTTCTATCAGAAATTGTTGCATGAATTTAAAAATAAAAACAAAACAGAAAAATCTTTTGCTTTGTATAGAATATATACTGAAAATGAAAATAAAGAAATTTCTGCGATCCTGGCTCCCTTAAGGTGCGTGGCCTAGGAAATTACTTTTCCTGGGACCGAAAAACAGGGGAGGAATAGCTGTCAGAGTGAAACCGACTCTTTCTTACTTTCCCTCCGGCTTCGTATTGATCTTACCGCCTTGATTCATTGAAATGCAAAAGTTTCTAGGCTTTGAGTTTCAGAATAAATCCTGCTACTGAAATAGGATTCTTTATCGGAGCTATAGAAAGGCAGAACAAGATGGATGAGACGCCATTTGTGCCAAAAAAAAAGTACTATCAATGGCAGATGCTAGCCGCTCGCTTCTCTCATTCAGCTTTCTCTTTTCTCCGCAAGGATTCGCTAGTGTCATTGATAGATCGGTGACGTCGACTTCCGGTCGTCAGAATGATGTCTGAAGTGGTCGGAAAAGATGGAATTGAAGTCGACGGAAACATAGTTATTAGGTAAAGAGCTATAGTTTCCGCTTGTGATCACATTAGGGTTTTTCGGTTTGATATTCATTTCTTTGACTGACTTCGAGCATGATTTGGTTCACTATACGAATTCTTTTGATGTCACTTAAAAGAAGTATTGATTGTCGGACTAGCTGTCACTCCAGAGTTGTAATAACCACTTGTTGTTTATTTATCAAAACTTTGTAAAAAAAAAAAGTTGAATTCTTAAAAATATTATTACTATTTGATCTGTAAAAACTTATTGGATTCTAAATCGATTCTACTTGAGTTTTAATTTCCAAGCATATATTGAATTACATTTTATAATGTAATAACAATGTAATATCAAGCAGTGACATCTTAATATTAAAAAAAATTCATCATAATAAATTTTGTAAACTTCATCCTAAAAATATATATGATTATACAAGGTACACAATGAAAAATATTTAAATCTGTATTTAATCTATTTTAGCAATTTTTAAATATCTTTTGATTGATATTCCAAAATTGTATGTATAATATATAGTAAGAGATTTTGTATTTTAGTTCAATTAAGTCAAACAAAATTACAGATATATTTTTCTCTGCCAAATTTCTTTTCATAATTCAGAACAAATTTTATTTAATAACTGATTTAAATGTTTATTAATTACACTAAATCTATGACTGCTATGAAAAGGATTTTTCTTTTAAATTTAAAAATGATGATCATATAATTTCTCCTGAAAACTTAAAATTCATATTTAGAAAAAATAATTTGTGTGAGAAAACGTTCTGTAGATTTATAATATCAAGCTATATTAAAAATGAAAAATCAAACTCTAATTTTTCAACAATACTTAAATTATCTTCTAATCTTCAATATCCATTACAGAATAAATATGATGATGATCTCATAAAATAACAATAAGTTATATGTAAAATATAGATTTTTAATAAAATTTATATAAAAAAATGAAAATGATTGGATGTTAGTATATATAGATACTTGGTAAATGGGTTAATCTGGAATTAATTTCTCTGGATAATTTTCAAAATATACAAAAAAACCGGAATTATTCAGAATATGCATTTAATATTAGAAAATAAATACATTGTATACATTTATAAAGTATATTCAAATGTTCTTTATATATTGAAAAAGTAAACAAAAATTTTATTTGCTGCACTGAGCAAAAATTAATTTATAGGATTGTTTTACTGGAAGTCTGCATCTTGTTACGATTCAAGCACATTAAAGCTCCATCTACATTTATGACGCATTTTCTGTCGAATTATTTCAATATTCCACCACATGACAATATAAAATGAAATTTTAAACTGTAATTGATATCAATAAAATTAATTTTATTTCTGTTTCAAAATAAATTACTCTACGAAGAAAATATTGTAATTTTCTGGACACATTCATAATAAACAATTTATATTTAGCATAAAATAGCTATTGATCATATGATGTGCAATGTCATTTTTGATTATTATTTATGATAAATAAATAATACTGTACACAAAAAAATATGGATTCGGAACACTGATCTGCTCTTGAAGTCCTCATGTTGATTGGGTGTATTTCCATTTCGTCTATTGCAACAAAACTTTCTTATTAGTCTGTATACTGAGTTTTCCCCTAAAAAAATTGTCACTCGTAATGTCAGAGTCTTTAAACAAGAAACATTGAAGATGGAAAAATCGCTTAGTTCTCCTTATTTTAACCATGTTTATTAGCAATTAATAGAAAGTTTGAACAAAATAGAATGTCCAGTCAGTTAGCATGCACAATAGAATTATTAGGTGTTAATTATCTGTTGAAACAGGGATAATTCATAGAATTCGGAATCATCGTGGAAACTGTTTAGAAGAAAATATTAATTTAATTTGTTCAGAAATATAACTTTTTTTTTTTTAATATAAAGAATGGAATCAAAAATCCGGTAAAATATTCCCTTTAACTTAATTCTTATAATATAGCTTTTCCCATCACGCTTTTTTTTTTTTACATATTAATCAGTCATTCTATTCTGGACAGACTACATGTCTTAAATGGTTATAATGTAATTAAAATAATTATTATAATATATAATTATAATAATTATATAGTCCATATAATTATTCTCTTCATTAACTTTCTTGTTTTTAAAATACTGATGAACAATGTAAATAATATCTCTTCCTTAGCGATAAATTGATTTTCTAGATTCTAAACTCGAAATATTCTAGTGTAAGCAAAAAACAAAACAAAAAAAAACCAAACCAACAAAACGAAATATTGTAGTCCTCTTGCCACTGACAAAGTACTTTCTTCTCATTGATTGAAAACCAAGGGAAAACTTAAGTATACAGGGAATAGTGCATTTTGATTTATTTATTTTTTTCTTTTACCTTTTAATTGGTTATTTGAATAATGCTTCTCTGGAATATTCAGAATGATGAAAAATTTTCATCTAAAGTCTCTGACATTTTGTAGCAGTTATATATTTTAATAAAAATTAAGACAGAAAATTACACAATGCTTTTTAATTTGCTTTCTAAATTTTCAGATGAAAGTTTCACAAAAGAAAATAAATACAATAATTCAATAGATGATTAAAAATTGATATTTTAAAGGAATATGAGAAAAGTTGTTTTACATAATTTATGGTCTAATTTGTGATATTTTTATGTTTAATGCTGTATTAAAAGTAAATATTGCAGGAATAACTTAAAATTGCATATTTAATTTGATACTAATTTTGATTGGTAATTATCTAAGCTAGTAATAAATAAATCTGGGATGTAAAACCAGATTTTTGTGTGGAAGGTGTAAAATCACACAAAAAGGTATATAAAAAAATCTTTGGTGCCAATTAAATCAGGAAATTTCTATATTAATATATGATCTTTACCAGAAGAGAGAGTAAATATACTCAGATGTTTTATTCTGAAGAATGAAGGACAAACTGAGAAGAGTACAGTAAAATATGAAAAAAGAGGGATTCTTTCCAGAATAAGGGTGACAGTCATAAGCAGAAAAAAAGAAGGCACTCTTTAATTAAAAATAGCATACATATTTTGTAGTATGCTCAGATATAGACAGGAATATTAAAATGAATGGAATTTTACATTTTATCACATGTATGTGAATTCTAACTTCTTTTCACATGAAATATTGATATATGATATAGCAATTGATTGTTCATATTGGAAGTAAAGAAAAATTATATCTCAGAAATAGTCCTATTACATAATTATTGTGCAATCAGAAGAATTAATGTCTTTAATTTCATTATCAGGTATTTAATAACAGCTTGAAATTATTTTATTGATTAATCTTTCAGCAATAAGATTTGTTTAAAAAATATAATAATGATAAAAATTGCTAACACTTCTCTGGAAACAGACATTCTTAGCAAGTCTTCAAAATTGATTTTATAAATAAAACCTAATATAAACAGTACTTTACTTATGCAAATTCTTCAGAATCATTGCATAAGCCAAATTGCATAAATTATTATATAATTCAAGTAATTTAACGTTGGCAGTCTTGAGCTGTATTTTGAATTATTTTTTTTTATTAACATTTTTAAATCATTTTTGGGCTATCATCAGATTTAAGACAGTCTTAGACCTGATGATGATCCCAAAGATGATTTGAAAATATTAATCAAATAAAGTAATTTAACTTTGGCAGTAATGAGCTGTTTTTTGAATTACTTGTTTTATACTTGTGCAGAAGCAGAAAGATATAAAAATATTATATAATTATTGCGATAAAATTAAAATAATATTATATGCTTTAAAAAGGAATAACATTGCTACATGCTGGTAATATAAAATAATCATTATAATAATTCATATCATTACAATATTACTCATCCCTTGAAGTTATGACATATCTGTTAGTTGACATTATTTGATATGACATAAATTGAAACAGATTTTCTCATATATATGCAATGTTAAAGTGGAATGATTAGTTCCAAACAAAAAATTTTGATTAAGAAAACAGACATACTTATTTTATACTTTTGAAAGATTTAAAAAAAATGAGATCTAACAAATCAAATGACAATTTAAAGAACAAAAGATACTTTTTCTTGAAATATAGCTAGGGCATTTGAAAAATTACCAATAATAGCAATTGTGGTATACAAGTTTGATTAATGACTAAAGAAATCAAGTGCTGAAGTCTTCTATGAGATAAATACATCTTTCCTCTCAGAATGTCATAAAAGCAAGCAAGCATTCTCTTTATTCCTTGCCTAAGTGTTGCTCTTATTGAGCAATAAATATCAAATATCTGGATGTAACTTCAATGAATACAAGCCTCTCTTATCAATTTTGAAATCATTATGGTCTGAGCTGAAGGCTGAAGCTAAAATTAAATTTTTCAGTCATGCTTTGCTTTTGATTTTAAAAAAAATGTGAAGTTTGAGTTCTTCATCATGAAAGTTCAGCAGTTGAAAACTATCTTCAGAATCAACTTCCAAATCAAGTTTTTGTCATATCTCTGAAATTTTTATTGTTTAGACAACAAAATCAATTTTTGGAGTGGTATTTGAGTCCTGAATATCTGTGAAGAAGAAAGGGCAAACTTCTTTCTCACAGATTATTCAGGACTCAGATACTACTCCAAAAATTGATTCTGTTGTCTAGATTCTGGATACTATACATACATCACAGTAATGGCATGTTTTTAAAAAATTTGAGTTTTTGAGTTGAGTTTAAATTTAATCTTTAATGATATTTATGTATATAAAATACAATGTTTGTCTTCTGTTTCACAAAGGCTGCCACACAGTTTGCCCTCAGAACTTCGTAGGTAATATATGATATCCTGGATTGAGATCAATTCTGAGTGGTGACCATTTTGGAGTTACAGCAAAAATACCTTTGTAAAATCTTTGAGTGATATTTGAATTTGGGATGATGCCATAGTCATCCATATGATGTCCTCTTGACATAAAATTGGATAATGCCACAAAACACATGGTTACATGATATCAAGATGGTGTCATGATGATATCACATAGCTATGATTATGACATCACTGGCATGGAAATATATTCTGAGACAGTGCCTGGACATGTTTAAAAAATGCCAATGGATAAATTTGTAAGTACTTAATGACTTTTGTGATCCTATAGGTAACATAGGCTACCCTCAATTTGCCCCAGAGGTAAGGACATTTTGGGGTTACAAAGAAAATATAAATATATATTTAAATCTTTTAATGTTTTGTTTGAATTTGGAGTGATACCATAAGTGCATTGTTACATTATTGTGATGTAATAGTAAGTAATATCACCAATGATATTTCAATTAATGATGTCATCATGACTTAACACCACAGTAATGCCATGTTATTGTGATGATGACATGTTTATGATGTAATAAGGTGGTTAAATCAAGTTAAAATTGGACACAGAAAGCCAATGGATACTATAATTTAATAATTATGTATCTGAAGTATCTGGATTGATATCCATTATTGTAATTATGAATTACAATAATGGATATCATTCAAGATACTATAATTGAATTATGTAGTAAAATGATAATTCTGCATGTCTTCTTGGCAACTTATTATCAATAAAGTTTATAGATTCATTTAAACAAATTTAAATTTTTAACTAGCTATGGTGCAATGTTATGATGGTGTAACAATTGTCACATAAACTGTTATATACCTGAAATTTCCAAGCAATACTGGGTCCCTAGCTGATTTTTAATAATGATAAAAGTTGAATTTACAGTACTTAAATAGCTAGCTCCTTCACAATACAAAAAATCATCAGCATTTGAATTTCTGCCTGCATATTTTATATAAAATTTTACAAAGTTACTAATAAATTGATATTTTTTTATATTCTCATGATTTTAAATTATCACCAATAATGTAGCATTTCAATGATAAGTATTGAAATTCAATACATGAAGTATACAAATTATTAGGCATATTAATCTCATGATGGATATAATAAATTGTGGTATGCAATTAGCTGTAACAAAACAAACTATAAATTAATCACAATATTATATGAAGTACAGACAGTCTGAATAGAAATAACCTATGATTTTGTTCTCTTTTGTGGGAGTTATGTATATGACCTATGCTTTTACACCCTATTTATCTTGAAAAAAATTTCTAGACCCATGTTTATATGGATTTTTGTTTTATTTTGATGAATAGTATCTATGGTTTAAATTTGACCAGACCTTTTAGGAATAATCCTGAATATATACATATACAGTATATAGCTCTGTAAATTTGTAAGTACAATTCTTATTTCTTATAATTAATATTTCAGGAAAATAAATTAGTAAGATTACTAATAATAATAACAAATATTTTTATGAATACACTTGCTTATAATATGTGCTAAATATTTTGTAGATTACAATTTATATAAATTTTTCAAATATAGCAGATCCTTGTTTAATGTTAGGATTAAATTCCTGAAAATTGTGATGTTAACTGAAATGACATTAACAAAAATCAGAAAATCCTTAGGCTTGATGTTATAACTTAGGGTTATATTCCTAGAATGCTTTCTTTCTAGTATTAGAATTGAAATTATTTAGTAACTTTTTCATCTAGTTATTAGTATATTGATCAATAATAGAATGAAATGAATGAAAAACATGATTTAAGTGTCAATTTTAATTGGAAAATATTGCATAACAGTTATATCTTAACATTTACAGAAAATAAAATTACAGTATTTTCTAATAGAAGTCATGTTAGAATTCACAGATATTTCCATTGTTAGATTTTCTTAACATTGGTTCACTGTTATTCACTAATAATGATGTAGTTTCTATCACATATCGTGTCTTGACTATATCTGATAAGGCCTTATCAGATATAGTCAAGACATGATATATCTGAAACTACTATGGAAGGGGATAGCCGAGCCAAGGTTGGACTCTCACATAATTTTTCCAAAGTAGGATTTGATCCCAAGTCCTCTTGGTTGGAAAATTGAATTGTTTCTATATGAGATTCTGACTGATTGATCTATTGAAATATAGTTTCATACTATGTTCTTTGACAATATTGTGTAACCTACATGAATTAGCATTCATATAAAATGTGGTTATTAAGTTTTTTACAATTACATTTTTTCTCTCTTATGCAGGAAATTTAAGAAAATAGGATTTTGTTCTGCTTCATTAAAAAGTTTACCGTAATTTTTTAATTAATTTAGTTTTTGCTCACAACATAATAGCAAAATGATATTAAGTGATGCAATGTTAAATGAGGACTTATTGTACAAGTAGTACTCAACTTATACTGTATATTCTGATCTTTTTAAATGCTCTTACAATATTCTTAATTTCACTATTTTAATAGCATATTGACTAGAAATATTTTTTTGTTTTATTAATAATGTAGTAAAGCTATTGCCTGCTACCTTGGGGATCCAGGTTCAATTCCAGATAATTTTATAATCTTGAACACACAGTATAATCATCAGGATTTGATCCTATCTTAATACTGAAAACATAAAAATCCTTTAAGTTTTATAAATAAAATTTTTTCTTCTTAGTCTTTAATGAAGGAAAATGTAATTAAATTTCTTTAAAATTTAATTATATTTCCTATCATGCATAATTTATTGTAATACAGTCAATCTCTGGCTTACTTAGATCTGTATTTATGTAAGATTAATTTTAATTAGAGCAGATCTGAACCTGATCTCTCCTTAAAAGATTGAAGATGTAGGAATCTGAATTGAATCAGGATCCTTCAAGATGGTAAATGATTACTTTACCATATGACATGTATGTGCATATTCTTTAATACAGGGGTGGGCAAACTTTTCTGACCGTGGGCCACATGGACTTCTGTAAGGTCTCTAGCGGACCGCATATAAAAAAATGTTTTTACTTTCCGATACATGAAGTACTAATAGTAGAAAAAATATTGCGATCATGCCGGAAATCAGCATTTTATTTTCAATGAATTTTCATGGCCGCTCT
>WUQG02007931.1:0-12020 GCA_011317285.2 Androctonus mauritanicus
CCTGAGCTCAGGCAGAACTCTGGATTTTGCAGAGTCGTGTTAACCGTTAGGTTTAAGTAGTTAATTATTGATATTTGTTAGTCGATAGAATTCGCGACTTTGCATAGCAACCCATCCAATAATATATGCTATGAGGTACAGTAGGCTTGGCTGTTATTTTAAAGTGCCATGCCCATTTAAATAGCTGCATGATACTTATATTTTGTTTTTCGTGATTAGCCCCTAAATTTCAATGAAACTGAAATAAAAACTGAACAATTAAGATATATTTTTATTTATTTTAACAGAATTAACCAATGTTTACCTATTATCTACAATATTTTTTTTTTTCAATTTTAAGTATTTTATAGCTCATTGTATGAAAAATACAATTTTTACTTAAAATTTCAAAACTATCTTTTCTCTTATCCCAAAAATGGAATAACTTTGATATATTAGACTATAAAATCAGCAAGATGAAATAAAAAATCCAAATTCTACCAATCAGTTCCATTCAAATTTTTACTGTTTGTAAATATGCAATTAAAAAAAAGATATTTCAGCAACTGAAAAATTTAGGATCCACCACCAAAAGTGGATATTTTCATATAATCGACATGAAAAACTGATTCACAATGGCTGGATTAATAAAATCAGAATTAAACTTTTTTTAACTTTTTTATGATTTTTTATCACTTTGTTTTGATGTCTATATATGGTAATAGGCATAATTAGGTCATGACATCTATACACATCAAAGGCACTGAAAGGATTGACTTTTTGTCTTAATTATATACATAGAGAGTGCATAAATAAAAGAAAAAATTAAACATAATAAATGGAAAAATATTTATTACTATTATGTTTCTAATAAATTTCTTACTTACTTCAGTTGTGTTTAATACTCCAGCTTGATTCAAGACTGCCATGAAAGATTCAACTAATTTAGTTTTAGCAGCTGGATCCATGCCTTTATTAATAATTTCATGAATACAATCACAGGCAGATTCACGAAGATTTGGATGGCCCAAAAAATGTACTAGAATTCCTACAAAACGGTCATTTGCTATAAGTCCAATATCAATCCAAGCAACATATCCTCCAATTACTTCCAAACATAAACACGAAAGTTCTGGATGAGAATTCTGATAGGATGTCTAATGGAATAATAATAAAAATATATATACTAAATGAAAAATTTATTTCCAACTTTTCACATATAATTACACTCGACCTCCATATGTTAGAGTTAGCATTAATTTGTGTGTATATGTATACATATATACATACAAATTAATATATATACATTCTATAACATATTTTTTATTTTTTCTAACACAGGGTGGCCATAATTAAAATTCCCCTGTTCAGAGCTGCCTACAGCAGTTATTATTCATTGGAAAATTATGAAACATTGGATACCCCCTTAATAAAAGTATGGGAAAGGCGTGCAGCAAAAAAATTTAGTTCCAAATATCACCACCAGAGGGCGCTTTATTGTAAAACTACCCATAGTACATGTGTAAATATTTGAAACAATGTAATTTATCACATTTACACTATAAAAGGATGAAATATTTGTGGAAGAATTGTTCCAGTGTCTTTGCCACACAAAATGATTCTCAGTTTACAACTGAGAATCATTTTTTAAACATTCAATATTTGGTATTGTCAGATTTGTTGTGATAAAGAAAGTGTGTAATAAAGAAGACATATCTTCAGAGAAATAATGCCTCAAAAATTTTTGTTATATCAAAAACTGTTTTTATATTAATCTTCTATAATTATCATAATATTTAATTTAAGAAATTTAACCTTTTATTTTGTAGTTTATTAACCTCTAATTAAGCAAATCTAATTTTCAGACATTTCAGAGAGATTTGAACACATTGGGAAATCAAATGAAATTTAATAATTTCCTATATCCAAAAATTACTATTAATAATAAACAATAATCTAAAAAAAATTTACCTAAGAATTGTACGATAGCCATAAATATTGATAATTTCAAATGTAAATTAGAAAATAAAAGTTTTGTTTCTTACAGTAAATAAACAGAGTTTTATCATTTATTATTTTGAGTTATAATAAAAAAAAATAAAAATGAATTGCACATGGAAGAATGAACCTTCAATTTCATATATTTCAGTTGTGACTGAAAACATTTAATATCTTATAATTTATATACTTTATAATTTTTTTGGTAATATTAGCTAAAAGTATGTAGAAATCATTCATCATTCACTATAAGATTTTTAATCATCAAATTTTCCATCATTGGATATGTAATTATAAGTTCTGCAAAAATGAAAAATAATCATCATATATTTGCTTTATGTGATTCATGATCATAACTATCAAGAATCATACAAAGTTTATAACACATATCAGAAATTGCCAAGATTGCAACAGCTTTAGTGATTCTGAAATTTCAAATATGAATAAATACATTGTATTTTTGGCGATAAGTGGATTAATAATAGAATGCTTTTTTTAAATGCATAACTGTAAATTATTTATACAAAAAACACAAACTGAACATATAAATATAGAATATTCTGACATTTAATAAATAATAGAAATTTTATGCTGTATGTTAGCTATAAACTATACAGAAAAAATATGATATTTTTATAATAATTTGTTTTAAGTAACAATAATATCACTTTTATAAATATCACACTTAAATGACAAAAAATGACTTTCATAAATATCACTTTTATAAATGTCATTATAAAATTGCATTTTATAATATGTGAAAATTCAAATTGTCCAAAAGAAACTGTAAAGATTATATTATAAATTAATTTTTATAAAGAATATGATCTTATCATTGAATTTTTTTTACCACTTTGCCTTATACTTGAATGATGATTTTTATTCTAGGTATACAATAAAACTCACAAAATTATCTAACTTCTATAATGTGCTTATTAAAAATAGGAAAGAAAAGAGAAAAATTATGATATAAATGTTTGATTTGTATTATCTACTACATGAATCCCTTAAGAATGACACTGATTCTAAATAAATACAAAGAGCATTATTAGAATGTAATTAAGTAAATATATTATTCTTTTGAAATAAGTACATAAATCAAAAGTCATAATTTGTTCTTTTATATTAAATAATGTTTCTAACAAAATAGGAATTATATGAAATATCTGTTTATTCTATATTAAATTTTATAATAATATATAATTTAAAATTTTATACATACCACTATATGATACCAAGAGTTTACTAAATCATTAATACAATGTTCCCTAATGGTATCTTTTATCAACGTATTCCTTTCTAGATCCTAAAAATATCAATAAGCATAAAAATATTTCAAATATAGAATTTTTAATATTTTATATTGTAATAATAAATAAATACTTGTAAATACTTATAAATACATTATAAATAAATAAATATTTATAAATACATATTAATAAATACTTATGAATTGAACAAAATATAAAGATCAATAAATTATATGCATATAAAAATGATGGCCAGAAGAACTATATTATTCATTGTGATAAATTATAATAATAAACTAGTATTGAATATATGAAAACTGAAAAAAATTTCATTCCATTTCATGTTGATTAACCAATTAATAAACAAAAAAAATATTGAAAAAATACAAAAATATATTATTATTATTATTATATTTCATTAGTAACATTGCTTTGTCACTTTTTTGTCAAATAAACATTATTAGAGTCACTTATCGTGGTTCAGAAACAAATTATAAATATCCCTTATTTTACAAATGCTTGTTCAACAAAATTTCGTTAATGAATTATATTAATTGTATCAATTTTTCAATTTACAAAGATAATTTTTGCTTTTACAAAAATTATTTTATCATCAATTATTTAATCTATTATTTGTTTAATTCAATGAATGAATTTTATTCTATAAATAATTTAAAATCACTAATTTGAATTTGTATATTAATAAATTTTCGTAAATGCAAGTCCTAAAATTTATTTTGACAAAAAAATTCTGTTATTCAGATATTATATTGACAATTTAATGATATGAATAATTGATTGTTTTTTATGACTGCTAGTCGGGTAAATTTACAACGTTTTTTTTTTACAGTACTGTTTGAATTTTTATGTATTATAAAATGCTATTTTAATTTATGATTAACATTTATTTAAAAACCATCTTATTTATTTAAAGCAATTAATGCAATTGAATTTTCTTGAACAATAAAATGCAATCCCTAACTAACATATAATATAAAATTTCCATTGTTTATTAAATGTTAAAATGAGGCATAGATAATATGTTGATATTAAATTTATATAATGCAAAATGTTATATTTTAATATTTCGGTAGCAATATTTGAGTTTTATCTAAAAAAATAATATTGACTAATTGCTATATTATATAGACATGGCAGTATTTGATATTTCCAATAAAGTTTGCATGATCATCACTGAGTTTAATAAATGATGATTATACATTTATCTGACACACAAGGTTTCTGTTTTTGATGGATCTTCATGTATTTGACAATTTTTTCTGTTTCATTAATTATTAATTAAATAAATTGCAACAATCTCTTTTGCACATGTTTATCTTGTTGTTTGAATATTTATAATACTTTATAATGATTGCTGCAGAAAAAATTCCATTATTTCCAACCAATAAAACAATGATTTGTCTCATCAAATTAAGCAATGAAAAGCTTATTTTTGACATAATTGTAAGATGCATTCAGATTTTAAAGAAGTAAAAAAAGCATATCTTAGAATCAAGAAAAATATGGTAACCCCCTTATATTTTGTTTCACATATTAAAAATGAATTGTTTATTACACTAAAATGAAATTACTGTACAATATATATTGCACAATTTGGCATTTTCTATAATTATAGGTTTCTCTCTCATTTCTCTTTATTATGAAGGGAAATGTAAGAAAATAAGGCTTTATTCCATATACTCATATATATATGCTAATTATTTGGTTGCTTTATTCCATTTTGCTATCTTAACATTTTTAATTTTTAATTAATTTAGTTTTTTCTGGTGACATAATAGTGAACAGTGTTAACTGAAATGACATTAATACTTCAATGGCACGAGCAGAATTCTGCTCTATTTTATTCTCATGTTGTAAACACAGGAGCAGAATTCTGTCGAGTAAGTTGTTTCTCTACTTTGTTTGCTTTAACTTGTGGCATCTTTCCCAGGGTAAATTTATAGCTGCTGAAAGTTTTATTGCAGTCTACTAAGGCCATCTGCTAATATTTTGTGAACTTTTTCATTTTTTTTAATTATTTGTAAATTTCAAAAATTTAAAAATAAGAGTAAATCTAGAATATTTAATGCATTTAATTTATAATTGCAGCTAAAATTCGCTAATTATGCATTAATTTTTAGTAAATTTGGATTTATCCTCATTATTTTATGATAATTGATTAATTTTTTGTTTTCTTTTTTCATATTTTAAATATAATTTTTGGATGTTCATGTTCTTAACTGTAAAAATATTTATTTTTATGGATTAATTCTTTGTTTTTTTAATTTGTTCATAATTTGTTCAGTTTTTATTATTCTGTAATGGTTTTTTCATTTTTCTATGCTTATGAATGAAGAAATTTATTGCATATGTTTTTTGTATTTATATTCCTTAGTTTGAAGAAGCAAAAATCATCCCTAAATCATGTTTTTTATTGCATTTATTTGATAATCACAAATAAAATTCATAAAGTATACATTATTTTTTAGTATATTTGAAATTTTCCTTATTATTTTGTGTCAATCCTTTTATTTTCTGTTTTTAAATTTTAAATATAATTTTTGGATGTCAAATGCACTGCCTTCCTTACAGATGTTGCTGAAAAACACTTTAGAAAGAATTATAAATGAAATTATGAAATAGATTTCTCTTATATATAAAAATTATATATATAAATAATTTTTATATATAAGAGAAATCTACTTCATAATTTTATTTGAATTGTTTATAAATTCTTTCTAAACATTCTGTTATATATATAGTACATACATTCATAATATTTTAAAGTTAAAAAATATATAAGAGACAAAAACAAAGTAGAATTTTTATATTAATAAACAAACAAGCTGTAGCAGTGTCTATGTGGGAGATCAACTATAAGCAATTATCTGGGCCTTTTTAAAAACGTTTCCATCCTTGTATTTGTCAAAAACTAATCAGAAACACATATAGAATAAAGACAGGCTTACTATATTTTTTTTTGGTCCAACCCAGGACATATTTTTGAAATTATTTAAAAGTCTTAACAGACTTCCCATATTTATCTGCCAACAAGCCTACACACTGTACAACCCTTCACCCGACAGTGGGTCTGCCTGACGATCCAGTGGTCTGGTCGGAGTGTGTATAGGCGCCATAAGGTTTAGCGCCGCTAGGCCTAATCGTTTTTTATTTGTATTTTATTTTATTTTCTAGAAATATGAAAGTGATAAAAAAATTCTAATCTGTAGAAGGTGTGTACAGTATTAATATGTATACTGTATTTTTGCTGTTAATTTTTTTCTTCATTAATTGTTATTTTATGTGGCAGTATTAAGGAGTTAACAAAGGTCTGTCACAAGGGCAAAGTAAGTGCCACCCGGGACTGATGTTATGCTCCAGGCGGCACTTACTTTGGCGCTAGCCATTGCTCATAACTCGAATTTTAGCTTGCAACTCAAAGCAAGAGAGACGGCTCATATCTCAAAATACTTTTAAGTCAAGGTACCACTGTAGGTCTAAAATTAAAAAAAATTCTTGCCAGTCATAAAATTCTCAAACCCCAGACATTTTGCAACCTTGGACAACACTAAAAAACAAGGACTGTCCGGGCTAATCCCAGATATATGGTAAGCCTAAATAAAGATATAATAAAATGAACGATTACTGAATGAGAAAAATGGATGATTTTTACAATTCAATTATAATATGAAAAAATTAGACTAAATGTTAAATTTCTTTAAAAATGTAACAAATTAAGAATAAATAAATAACAACAGAAAGGATAGATAATAAAATACATAAAAATTATTTCATTTTACCTAAAAATAATATTTTTTAGTTGAAAAAACAAAGTATACAGAATTAAATTAATTTAGAGGACCAAATTTGCCAAAATTGTAAATTTTTTTATACAAATAGAAACTTTATGATAAAAAGACCACATTCTGAAAACTGCAAACATCTAATTTTAAAAATAATGAAAATATTGCAACTTATAAAAAATATGCAAACTTTTAGTAAAATTATGAATTTATTGTGTTTGCTGTGCTACTCAGATTGAAATTCCTAGCTCGTTGTAGAATTAAATAAAGACCTACTATATATATATATAATAAAATAAATATATATACTATATATAATAAAGGTAATTATAAGGTAATCATATTTTTATATATGTGCTAACTCTAGTATAAAATATTGTTTTTAACAATATATTAATTAAACTATATAGCATACAGGATATTTGGCCAAACTGGCTGAATGGAAATGCTTTGATTTTCCAATCAGAAGATCCAGATCACACTAAGAACTTCCTCTTTGAAAATTTATATGCTAAGACAATAGGGATTTTGATTTCAATTAATGTCATTTCAGTTAAAGTTACTATTTTTACAAAGCTTGAAACCGAAAAGACATTCTTTCGCTTTCTAGTTTTAATTTCAAATTATATGCAATATAATGTTTGAGATATTTATAAAATTATCATTGTCATGAATTCATCAAATCTAGGACACAAGAATCTGAACGTAGGTGTTCTACCCAGAAGAAGAGAATAGAGCAAATATAATGGCGGATATTTTATCGAAATTTTCACATCAATTGTGTTAAATACGACGAAATATCACTCCGCTATTAAGAAAAGTGACAACCTACTTACATTACATGTTTCAATCACCATGGTTAGCACTGTAATACCAAAATCCTCCCGAAAAAATTTATCATTTTCTGTTTCATTGTTCACACAATAGAATTGTTTCGTTCTCTTCAATATGTAAAAGTGAAAACCATGTACTTTTATTGTTTTCGATCCCCTGTTTCTAATCCCAATGTTAAAAAATCTATTGTATATATGTATGTAAATATTCCAAAAATTATCTATATTAATTTATTAAAAATAAATTATTATTATTTATTCAAGCAATCTTCTCTATACATAGTTTTCCAGATGAAATTAGTATAATTATCTTAACTTGATTTTGATTAAAATTGAAAGAAAATGTTTCAGTTTCCATTAAGAATTATTCAAAGAGCCAGTTAAAAGACAAAAAACCAAAACCAAATTATGCAAACAAAATTTTCATACCTTAATTGATGGAAGTGGAAAAACGATTGGCACACACTGATTTTGCCAATGGTATAAATCTGATAATTATAGTGAAAAAATAATAATTAAACAATTATTTTCTAACTTATCAAAATTATCAAGTATTAAAGAAACTTGATCAGAAATATTAGAAATTTTCATGTCTATATCAAGCATAGTAATCCTGATATTGCAATAGATTCCATCAATACATTGTATTTTCTGATAGCAAATAGCATAGTTATTTAGCTATTACAAAAACATCAAAAAATAATACACAAATATGTAATATTATTTTAAATATTTTTTTAATATTACAAAAGCATATTACAGACAGAAATATATAAAAGTGCATTTTACCCATAACTTATTTTAATATTTAATACAAAATTTTGTTTATATAAAGTCCATACTATCATCTGAAGAAATAAGATATCTTTGCTATAGTTTAAAGCAGTAATAAAATTATATTTTAACAAATATCAAGCACAATTTAATATTACATTTTATACCAAATGAAAAATTCAAATAATTTATCAATAAATATAATATAAATCAGCATTATACTAAACAAGACGGTAGAGCTTCCAATTTCTGTTAAAAAAACAATGATCTTATAATTTGATTTTTATTTCAGAAGTTTAAAATCTAAGTTTCTACTTTCCATTGCTGATTTTATTTTTCTATTATAAAACAGTTTTGTATTCAGGCTAATATAATATATTTACAAAAAATTTGAGTGCATGTATGTATGCACATACATAAACATTTGACAGTAGTTTCAAGAACTTAGAAATGATAAAAACTGAAAGAAAATCAACAATGAACATCATTAAAATTAATATTGATATTTTTATCAATAGTATTATAATTAAAGTTATTAAATCATTATGTCTCTGAGGATTTTCTCAGGACTGAAATAGGTATAGATTTTCTGATATTATAATCAAGTTGTGATTAAAAATGAGATCATTGTAACCAAAATGCTATTATGTATAATAAAATTAATATGCTATATTAAATATTACTTACTTTTTGAGTCCTAGCTATTTCTCTATCAGCAACATCACTATTAATAGCAAGAAGAATTCTTAAATAATAATCTACAGCACTTGACCCAAATGAAAGTGTTTGTAACAAATCAGCAAAAAAGGAAGGCCAATGATGAGGATAATCAATTAAGAATACCATGGATACAAGTTGAGCTACTTTATTTTTTATAAAAGTTTCTTCTTTTCTTTGAGGTTCATTCTAATTCATGAAAGAAAATAAAAACATTTACAAATATATATTATTTATTCAAAATATTTAATAATTTTTTAGTATTTTGATTGAATTGATTAAATGGATTCAATTAAAATGATAAAAATTATAATAGCTTGAATTTTATCTATACTAATGACAAATTATAATCAGTTTTTGTTTTGTAATGATGTCCTAGAAATTACTGAAAGCCTACTAATAATAGTTGCTTTTATTTAATTTTTGAAATTATTCCTTATTTTCTTTTTTTTGCAATATTTTAACAGTACTTTAAATATACAAGATAAGTAATAAACATATTTTAACAATATGATATAATAGAAGCTAAGGGAATACTTACAAGCCAATGGTAAATTAACTTCTAACGTAACAACTTCAAATTAAACTGCAATTTTTAACAATTTTAGTCTTGATTTAACAACAATAGTTATATTGTTTTAAATCAAGACTATTGTTATTAAATCAAGGTTATAGTGCTAACAACAGCTGGATTAATAATTAATTAATTTAAATTTGGACTAAGATGATGCCATCTAATATCTAAAACTTAGACTATAATTTTTAGCTAATTTTTCCAAAATAAAAATCATGCCATCATTTGGAATTGAACTGGGATCTTTGAGATAGCACTCCAACATTTTACCACTTACTGTGGGCCACCAGTTTCAGACCAATGATCTGAAACTGGTGGCCCACAATAAGTGGCCACCAGTTCCAGTCAACAGGATGTGGGCTGTGGGCCACCAGTTTCAGATCACTGGTCTGAAACTGGTGGTCCACAGCACACATCCAGTCCTCAAAGCAATTTTGTACAGTCTGTGAAGCTGTTTTAGTTATTTTTTTAAATACATGTTACAATGAGAAAAACTATTACAATTTAATGTTAATAAAATAACAATGCAAAGTTTTAAAGTGTAGTCTAATCAATCTGCACTGTGCTATTAATAATTACTCCCACTTTTGCTCTTGTTATTGTGAATCTATGAATCATTCCTCATGAAATTTTGCTATGAAAATAATTGTATTGTTTGGATGTATGTAAGTACTTCCAAACAATGCAATGCATATGTGAACATTTTCACAGATAAAAATGAATAAATCTAATAAAAGAAATCAATTGGCTGATGAACATTTACAATCTTTAATGAAGATAGTTTATAGTAATTTGCCTCCAAGGCAATAAATTTTAGCAGATTCACTTCATCATCAGGTGTCAAGTAGTAGTTGAAAATAAAAAAAAACTGTTTTATAATCTCATAATTAATTATATAATGTTACTTCAATATCTTTGTAAAAAAAATGAAAGCAATTACAAATATTTTATTTTCATTGTAATTTTGTTTTAAAATATTTAGGCCCTTCATTTCCTTTCGAATTGTGCATTTGGCTTGCACACAATTTGAATTTGAGACCACTGACTTAGATCACTATAGCATTGAGCTGATTTCCACGTCAGGAAGTTTATATAATGATTAATTTTAGAAATTTATTGGATCAGACTGATATTAGCATTCCCAGGCAAATATCACCTAGTCCTAACATAATATAAATATTTTTAACATTTTAACATATTATTAAAAATATTTATTCTGAAAAAGGAAAAACTATACAACTAACTGTATATTTCAGTTTCTTGCTTGTACCAAACATTATTTTAAAAAATAAATCCAAAACTATTCAATCATTAATTTTCATAGTTGATTTACGAGTCAGTAACAGGAGAGTCAGCAAGTTATAAACACACTGTGTCTGATAGCATCAGTTATGATGTACTGACTATACTATGTAAAAAGGCAACTTTCAAGCTACAAGAAAAAATCATTCAAAATGTTCCAAAATATATGCAGATGCATGGCAACATAGCAATCATGATGAGAGAGCATTTTTGTGCGTTTTTTCTAGATGAAAGGGCTTGTTGCAAAGAGCATTCACAAAGAACTTGTTCCTGTGTATGGCCAGTATATATAATCACAATGAGCAGTGCACAAACGGATGGAGAAGTTCACCAACAGGCACACAAGTCATTGATGAAATTGACCAGGCTAAGACTTGACTGCTGTAACTATGGTGTATAGCGAAGCAATGATTTTGTACTGACAGGAGAATCACCATCGACATAATGGCAAGATAAAGTGCTTGCACAATTTGGTCTACAGCAAGGGTTCTTAATTGAGGGTATCCATATCCTTTGGGGATATGGGAACCAAATACTGGGGTATGGGACTTGATTTCTGGATACTAGTATTTATTTTATTTAATGTATTAATTTATACTTGGTTAGTACATGAATGGAATGCAATAAAGTCTTCTTAATGGGATATAGGAAGCACATTGTTCTTTTCTGGCTGTATTCGATTAAATAATTTTTGTAAGCCTGATGATGGCAACGCGAAGTTGTCGAAAATGTTCGCCATTTAATAAATATTGGTTGTTAACTGCAAGAAGTGCTTGGTTATTAATCTGTT
>WUQG02007942.1:0-12020 GCA_011317285.2 Androctonus mauritanicus
AAAGAGACTTATATTTACTGCAAAATAGTGCTTTTTACTGAATGTTGTATGTACACAGACAAGTATAGCAGTTAGAATGAAGGATGAATATAGAATAGTATTTTAGTACTGTATAGGGCAAGGATGTGGAATCTATGGCATGTGTGCCCAAAGTGGCACACTGAAAAATTTTTTTGGGCATACAAAACTTGGAGCTAATATATTGTTGTTAATTAAATTTACATTCAGATCAGCATATGAAGAGTAGCTTTTACAAAAATTTAGCCAAGTTTGGCACACACCCTTAAAAACATCTGCCATTCCTGATATAGGGTATGCTCCAACATATGTTTGTTTTGACTTACATAAGGTTTTGCAAAACGGTCCACATTCATAAATCAGGGATTGTCTATATAGTATTTGAGGAAAGAAAGTAATGACAAAATGAAAAATCATAAATGAAAATTTTTGTAATACCATATTGTTCATTCTTCATTTCCTGATATAAAATTTACACACATACAAAACTGTATAATATGTATTTTATTTGTATGGATATTATACAGGTATCCTCCACTTTATGAAAGTTTGCTTAACACTATTTCACTTTTATAAAAGATCTACATTAGTGCCTGTTTTTGCTAACTGAAAAAAATCCAAAGAGGATTTTTGTTTTACAAAAAAGAAGTTGGTCAAATGGAAACATAGTAACTTATTAACCTGGAAGATCTGGTTTCAATTCTAGATCCCACATTTTCAGTTTTTCAGATAGTCTGATTCTGCATCATTGAACTCCATCCTTTAATCTTCCAGTTGACCCTATCATGGGTGTTGATCAGCTTGTGATGGTTTCTAAAAGTCATTGCCAGATACAATATATCTTTCATGTGCAATATAACAGCTTAACTGAAAACATAAGTATCATTATAAGTTATATAGGCTGTGTATTTATCATTTCATTACTGCTTTACTGTGTTAGTGTTATTTGATGTGATTTGGTTAAGTTTTTTTTTGGTTCTGGGAATACACAAAAATTTTTCCCAAATAATTTACTTTATACTTATACTTTATATCTTTTATACTTTATGCTATTTTGACTTATTAAAGGTTTCATAGGAGAAAACAATTTTTGTAAAGTGGGGATATTTGTATATTTATATTTAAGAATTTTTAAATATAATTTCTTTACTCTGTTTTCTTATTGAATGTTTTTTTATATATAAGAATCCCATAAAAAATTTCCTATTACTGCTATAATAGAGCTTGTTACATTATTTTATGTTTGTTTTTAGATAAATAATTATAAATGCATATATTAAAATTTTAATTTTTCTCCATTTCCTCAGCCAATATTGGTAACTTTAGAAAATGAAATGAGTTATTTAAGAATAAAACTGCATTTATTATATTACATTCACAGAAAACAAGAATTTTTAATTCCTTGATTTATATTGAATAATATAAATCAAGTCATATAAATCATATAAATCAATAATATAAATCATATCATATAAATCAATAAATCATATAAATTAATAATAGTTCTGTATGATCAGATTATAAAAAGAAGGATCATCTGTATGTAAAAAAGAATGTGTCACTATTGATAATTAGCTTGCTTATTATTAGTTTTTCATGATCAAAATATTTATAATAAACTGAAAACTTCTTCAAATGAAATTTTTATTTTTTGTCTCATATTTTCCATATAATATGACATCTTTTCAGTAGATTATACAGATATCCTTCATTTTATACAGAAGATGCATTCCTGAAACTTAACATAGAAATTGAAAATACAAAAAATGAAATAATCATAAACCATAAAAAATTTTTAGACATTAAAAGCAAACAATTATCAAAAGCATATTTTATATTTCTATTTATACTGTGTTTATATATTAATCATTTGACCTATCTAGAAACTCCACCTTTTATATTTTTGATTTAAAAAAAAATTAATATTTCTTTTTTAAATATGTTTGAAGGAAGGTTAGCTCTTCTAGTTACTATATATATATTTTGAGATAAAATGAATATAATATGGAAGAGTACAATAGGAGATGCATTCTGATATCACAAAAAATTTGGGGGGGAAATCAAGAGATATTAATCATAATAAACCTATATTAAAAATACTAAATGAAATAAATTTCTGAATTATTTGTAATAATAAATTTTCACCATGTCTAATGCATAATATTAGGAAATATGCTGTGGAATCATTTAGTTGGTATTTTTTAAAGTATGCAATTGAATTCTGAGCAATATGAATGTAGGCTTAATTATCAGTCATATTTAGTATTTAGAATCTAGCCACCACCAATTTTTCTTTAAAAAATTTTTTAAGCTTAAGAAAACAATACGAAATAGATTAAAAAATTAGAAAGAAACAAGAATTATTAAGATTTAAAAAATATATATTTTTAATTTACATCATCTTTAGAAATAATTAATTAATCACACTATATTGTATGTTGCAATTTAGCAAAGAAACGGACTATAGAAATGTGAAAATGAAATATTTGGAAATTTTTCATTAAAATATATTAAAAGCTTGTAAATGCAAAAACTACCTAGAATGAAAATATGTAAAGAAATTTTATGTTAACACTTTCAATGAAACATTCTATTGAAAAATATAAGAATTAACTGTTTCAAATGAAATTAAAAAAATAAGCACATACAGTACAATTTCAGTTATCTAACATTGTGTATTATTGGACATGATTGAAAGAAAAAACAAATTAAAAAATTTTGACTTTATTTGCCAGAGAAAAGAGAAGTCAATAGCAATCTCCAATCATTTATTTTATAAAAAAAACAAATATTGTATCATGGAATAATTATTTGTATTTATTTTTTTGTTATTATACTGTATTATCTAACATTTTTGCTATTTAACTAATATTTTATTTCATTTATGTAACAATTGTTATTCTTCTGTATTTTTGAATGTATGTATATATACCTGTATAATGTTTTATAATGTATAATATATAATATTATAATGTTATGTTATAATAATAATACTATTATTAATTAATATTATAATGTTATACATTATATATATTAATGTATAATATATATATATACATTATATATACAGTATATTGAAACTTTTACTTTAAAGATGATTTATTTATTTAACATGGAAACTTAATGAGACTTAAAATTTTATAAATATAAAATTCATTTGCCAAATAGCTAATAGTAAATTAGAAGAATGGTATTGCTTCTTATGCATATTATTATATTCAAAATTATATTTATAAATAAAAAACAGCAGATAGTTTTAATAGGTAGGAATGCATTATGAATAAATTATTTTAATCTTTTCTTTAGACTTTTAGTTGCAAGTGAAAATATAGAATAGAACAATTTTAAATTTCAAAATTAAAAATAATTGCAATAACTGTTATATAGTTATTAAATACATAAATAATATGGCACATATTTATAAACATAAAATCTTAAGAAAAATAATTATTTTTTAAATATATATTATTTATTTATATATTTAATCTCTATATATAAAATGCAATGTTTGTTTGTCTATTTATTCTGCAAAAGCTGCACTGTTTGATCCCTCATGTTCAAACTGTGCATGGAGACTTCCTGCGACTCAGAGAATAACATAATCTATCCTGTGTTGAGATTGCCTTAGGGGTAAGGATATTTGGGATGGCAATGAAAATATCTTCATTTAAATTCTTCAAATTACTGTTCAAATTTGGGATGGCAATGAAAATATCTTCATTTAAATTCTTCAAATTACTGTTCAAATTTGGGATGGCATCATAGTTGTACCAATATAATGTTAACATAACATAACATAATAAATAATGTCATAAGATATCATAGTTACATGCCGTCATAATGATATAACAATGAATGATGTCAGTTAACACAATATGTGGGTATATATATATAATTCAATGCCTGTCTTTCTGTCTGTTCTGCTAAACTCCTGTACCATTTAATCTCTCAAGATCAAACTTTACCTAACAATTTCCTGTGAATCAATAGATACGTTGGCTATTAGGAGAGTGATCTTGATTAGGAGTTATCCTTAATCAAAATCACTCTATGGAATGGAGTATTTCAGAGTTGCAACAAAAATATGTTCGTATAAATTCTTCAGAGTTATGTTTGAATTCAGAATGATGACATGATATCATCCATTGTTATGGGTGACATCTTATGTATCCTATGACATCATAAAATGCGTGATGTCATAAAAACATTATTGATTCATAATATTACTATAATGATGAAGTCATCATGATATACAGTGGTACCTCGACTTATAAACTGCTCTACATATGAACTTTTCGAGATATGAACTTTTTCATATCTCATTTTGGTCTCTAGATACAAACTTATTCTTGAGATAGAAACTTGATGCTTTTTAATATTATAGCTGTAAAATATTTTTTATGTTTTGTATAGAAATATCTTGATTAATTTTTGAACTATGCATATATAACAGTTAATATGATAAAGACACTTATTCTTGATAATATTAAAGTTTTACAAAATAATTACTGCCGGTAGTTATATTGAATTCTTTGTTAACTAATTTTTAACTGATGATATGAATTAAAGCACAAGAGACAAAAAGAAGCAACTGATGACAATAAATTGAATACTAAACCACAAAACCAATCACAAGAAAATTGCATATTTTTCGATTAACTGCTTTCTCATTTTAATAACTATAATTATAATTAACAGCACTTCTCAGAATTGTGAAAAATTTTAAATAACTATATAGTTGTTTAAAATTTAACAAGAAAACTAATGTTTTTTTTTTTTTAATAGAAGATGATTTTTATATGAAGCAAGATTAAAACAAGAGATTTCAGAAATAAAAATAATAATTATGCACAAATGTATATTTTTTATTGTTTTTAAAATTTCTAAATCTGTAAATGGATTAATTAATTTTCCATGAGATAAAATGGAAAACTGAGTTTCAAGATACAAACTTTTTGAGTTATGAACGAATTAAGTTCATAAGTCAAGGTACCACTGTGTAGGTAAAATCAATGGTAAAACTAGATAAAAAAATTAATAGATTCCCAAATGCTATATATTAAATGAATTATATGATAAAATTATATTTTTGCTTAATTCATTGTCAACTTATTTGTAAAGTCTATAAATTCTCAGGATCAGGTCCTGGCCTGTTAAACCATATCCTTCAACCTTCTGGTTGACCTTATCATAAGCTTTGAACAGCCAGTGGTGGGCTCTAAAAGTGGCCATTGCCAAAAGTTCCCATACGATTTGACATCTTAATTCATTCTAATCTAATCTATATATTAAAATTAATTTAAAATTTTATTATTATTAGCCAGGGTGCTGATATTATATTGGAATAAGAGTTGCCACATAAATTGTATTATGTGCTTGAAATACCTGAGCAACATCAGGTATCCTATCTAGTATTTATATAAATGTTATTAGTACTATGATGTCAAGCTTTAAAATAATTGTTTTATTTTTACAGTTTAAAAATTACTGTATCTGTCAGCTTATAAGATGCACTTTTATCTCTTACAAATATCTTAAAAAATTGCCCTGTATTGTTATAAACCAAAAATGGCTCTACGGAACATGCGAAAATCTGAGAAGTAGACAAACAATAAAATGCATTTAACAGATATTTTATATCATTATAACAGATTTTACAATGAATAGTTTAAACACTTACCAATATTACCGGGCTGTTATTGGATTAACAATTAAATTATAATTATATATTTAAGCCCTAATTGATGATGATGATGATTATAATAATGTTGAGGATAATGATAATCATGTCAATAATGAATTTGATATTGAAAATATTAAAATAAGAGTAATATTCATATACTTTATTGGCTTTTAGATTATTTTTTTTTAATTTTAAATTTCCAATGTATTAATAATAAATTTTTTCTTAAATTTACCATTCCAAAATTAGAGTGTATTTTCTATGCCAAAGCATCTTTTAAGCTGACAAATACAGTATTTTGTTTTATTCTCTTCTATAGCTGAAGTAGACTAAATGAAAAGTTGAAAAGCTTTTGTTTTCATAAAATGTTTCTATTGTTAGAATTACCTGTTGTTTGAATCTATTTTGAAATAATAGAATGTATATTTTGTAGCTATTTAAAATTTTCTCTTCATGAAAAACAGAAAAAGAATTATTTAATTTTGATGATGATTTTAATATACAGTATTTTACTTTCTTAATTATAATTTATCCAATCCTTTTTTGAATTTAATATCTGCATACTCAACTTATTTTAAAATTATTAAGTATAGTCAATATTACTAAATATACTTAAATTTAATATAATATAATAAGAGCATTTTTCTATCTTTTTTATGTGATTTATTCTGCAAAGAATTTAAAATTTAATTAACATGAAAGGACTAATTAATTTTTCTAATTATATGGATCTTTAAAGAATTCTCTGCAAAGAAACTATTGAGATTCTTTACAGAACAGTTTCTCATTTATTATGCTAATAATTTGGATGATAGCTCTTTCTATAGCAGTTTTCCAATAGAAAATTAAAAAATTAATAATAATGAATGAGAATTATTTGTTGATTAAGTAGATTTTATAGTCAGAAAATCTGCTTAATCAACATATAAATTATAATTGTAATACACAAGAAAGACTAGAAAGCACTTATAATACAGAATATTTTATTTGAAAATATATCTTGTACATATAAACATTAGTAATGCTTTCAGTTAACTCGTATAATCATTCTCAACAGTTGTTATTCCTATATAATCCTATATAATAGAATCAAACAAATATATTTTAAAGAATAAATTTTGTGAGAAAGAATTATTGTGGTTATTTTGTTTTTCAATTAAAATAATATATTTTAAGTACATTAAATTTTTTATATATAGAAATAGTAGATAAAAATTATGTATAAACAATAATATTTAATTAAATTTTTGTATAATTTTATGGATATTTATTGACTGTAGTTAACAGTATAGTATTCCAGCATCTTTTTTGACAGTGATAAACAATAGAAAAATTAGTTATATGAACAATAAGATTTTTTTCTACTGATGGAACATACTAAAAAAATTAGCTTTTTTTGTGGTTGTTTTAGTCATCCCAATCCCTATGAGAAATCACTGAACTCTAAGTTCTATGAAAAATATGCTAAGTATTATAAGAAAAAGTTTACAATTACTAAATCCTTTAATATCTGGATGAATTTACAACAGATAAAGGCTTAGTGGTTGTATATTGTGCTTATTATTAAATTAACATAGTTTTGATCTATTATACTAAGCATATCACAGATTCAGATTATTTCTAAAAGCTTGCACTTAAATTTGTGTATGAATTTTTTTATAGAGAGTAATACTTGCAGGAATGTGAATATTTGTCCAGAAACAGTTTTTTCTGAGATATGTAATCTATATTTTATTCTATTGTCAATTACTGATATAGCTAATGGAAATTTGCAAACAGATTAAATAATATAATTTGAACATTTTGTTCAAAATAATTCAGTGCTCTTTAGCAATTTACATTTTAAACTTCTCCTTTTTTAAAATCTTTTTTTAAACTTTATATTTTTTGTATTTAATGTCTGATTAATGAATAAAATGTTGTTATATATATATAGGTTTAACAGATCTAAATTTTCCATAGAAAAGAGTATTTTTGACTAAAAAGAGAATCTTAAAAAGAATATAAAAGAGTACAAGGCTTAATAAAAAATATTAAACTTTCTAAATTATTAATTATTCTTGTGAAATCTAGAGATAGATAAATAAACAAAGAAATAGTTTTTCTGCTCCAGTTTCAAAAATAATTAAACTATAATTAAATAAATTTAAATAACTTATTAAAGAAATCTTTTCTATTATAATTATAAAACTGCATATTTTTTATAGTAATAACTTATAAAATTGATGAAACTGTAATAAAAATAGTATTATAATGAATCGTACTTAACACCACTCATTGCCAACAGACTTTTATTTGTCAAACAGTATTGATAAAAATGATCAAAAAGTACCAGTAGTTCTTTATAATTAAACTGATCAATTAATCAAATTCTCATAGATTCAGGTAAAAGATAATTACTGCCATTTATATTAATATATGCTCAATGGATAGATAAGAAAAATTGTTTTTTTTATCATTTATAATTTTCTATATTGGGCATTCTAGTATTGTGTTTTCAGTCTGTGCTGATAATTTTTACACACATAAAGAGGCTAAAAGAGTAAAATTTTAAAAAAGTGGAGAGTACATCTGTTAACCTTTATGAATATCATATAATGAGAGCTGACAGTTCTTGTCAAGTAATTCTTATTTTCATATCAGTATTTATAAAAGATTTAAATGTAGATATTTTGTCACTTACATAGAAAAATAAAAACAGTTGCAGCAATAGATAGAAAACACTTTATTACAACTAATTATAACATTTTCAACCAACAATAACTGATATATACAATATTAACAGTTCCTGTATGATTCTTTATCTTAGGCCATCTTAAATTATTTCATAGAGAATAGATAATTTCAAAATTAATATTTATACAAACTTTATTTATTGTTTGTAACTATAAAATATTTTGAAAATTTGGTACAGCTGTATAAATTTTAAAATTATACATATGCCATAGAAAGCTATGTATAAATTTACTTTAGAAATTATATTTATAAATTATAAAAGTATTACACAAGTTGGAAATTTTGACAAAAAAATTTAATACAGAAACACTATTGATCTTGATTAATCATTTTCAATCATTTTTTATGACAAGTGAATTCTATAAATATACAAAAAATATGAGATGCTTTATACAGTTTTATCTCAGCAAATGTAAATATGACTTCACATAAATTTTTAATGTATTTTTAAATTTAGTATAAAAATTTATTGAAATTTATGAAGTGTAGAGTCTCTCTAATCTGACAATGGGACCTAGGGCTTGTCAATTTCAGAGATTTATTGGTTTATTGGATGTTCAATAAAAAAATGGAATTATACAAACAAGTACATTAAGTTTATTAAGATTTTCCTATCACTGCTCTTGCTGTTCAAATCTTTCACAAATCCTTCAATTTCATTGCAATTTTTTTTAATGTCATAAATGTGGCTTGTCCAATACCATAAAACAAAGCCAAATCACTAAATTTTTCTCACAAACCAAATTTCTTAATTATTTCTGACCTTTTGATCACAATCAGTGTCTTGCATTTTTGTTTTTCACTTTTTCCAATTTGTGACATTATGCAAAGATAAATAACAAACACTGATACAGTAAGAAAAACAATATTTTACAGTAAATAATATATTGAATTTAAAAATTAGTCTGGCTATAATGCCTACACCTTCTTTTTATTTCCTCGGATGATTTGTCACTGCCTGAAAGACAAGATCTATGCTATGTTAAAATCAATCTTGATAGGGGATATTTTAATATACACATTTATATCCTATCAGACAGTCAAGCTGCTTTAAAAGCACTTGATAGCTCCCACTTTACTTCTAAGCTTGTTTGGGTGCCAGTGCATAAAAGGATTGAGGCAATGAGGTTGCTGATGAGCTGGCCAAGGAAGGAGTTTCTCATTCCTTTATTGAATCTGAACCTTCTCTGGACATCAGATCTGATGCATTTGGGCAGGTTGCAAGGACTGATTGGCAGATCAGCACCTCATTCACTGGAAGTCTACTCCTGGATTAAGGCAAGCAAAAGCTCTCATTTTAGGTTCTTCTGTACAGAGAACTAAAGAGTTGCTTGCATTGCATAAAATCAAATCTAGGATTATCATAGGGCACTGCCATTTCAGAAGGTATCTTCATTTAATTGAGATTACTAATAGTATCAATTGTAGAGGATGTCAAAGAAGAGATGAAACTCCTCTTCACATTTTGTGTGAATGTGTAGCCCTTTCAGGGCTAAGGTATGATCATCTTGGGTTGCATTTTCCTGCACAAGAAGATCTTTATACAGTCCCATTAAAGAAGATATTGTCTTTTGTGATTAAAACGGGACTTCTTATGGGATGGTCCTGTTGAGGATGCACAATAAACCATTGGTGATCATAGTATTAAGGCTGTTGAAAGCCCCCTTTCCTACAATCTACAGCTTATCTACAATAATGCTTGCACAATGAATGAATAGCAACTGACAATTTATGTTCATGCTAAGATTGCTTTGTTATTACTTTAAACTATTTTATCTAATTGAAAGCACAAAACAGCAGTTGTAAACTCCAATCATTTTTATTGCTAACGTTTTCATCGCCATTGACGTTGAAAACATTAGATAGAATGCTTTATGTGTTCCATTATAAGAACATTTGTAACTTTGCCTGATGAGGACGCCATTGTTGTTGAAAACGTTAGCAATAAAAACAATTGGAGTTTACAACTGCTGTTCTGTGCTTTCAATTAGATAAAAAACTGACAATTTGTTTTTGTCAGTTTCTCTCTCTTGGACATCAATAAGTTGCGACGAAAATTTCAGGTGGGCTGCACAGCAATTCACAGATTTTTGGACTGCTGGAAGTATCAGACTACAGAGTACTGATACTTCCAGCAGTACTGAACTGTATAGCAATTTCATTAATATATATTATATAATTTGCTTAATATATTTTTCTATGCAATAATTATATGTTGTAATATGAAATAATATTACAGTGCAGCCTTATTTAAATTGGTATAGTGATCATACATCCTTTATTTAAGAGGTTCTTAAATAGTTCTTTATTTCATTTCTCTCTCCTTTAGATTTATTTTTTTTCTAAAATGGTCATTTTGTCCTTTATTTTGATGAATTGGAACAATAAATTGAATACCAGTGCACAATAGATGGTCCACAGAAAAATGACACTGTCATTTTCTGTGTTGTCACTTGTGAAAATTTTGAAGAATGGCAGCAAAATGACAAGCCCTATCAACATAGATGAGTTAGAATTTTTAAATATTTCACAGACAAACACATATTGATTAAAAATTATTCGAATTTTGCTTCTATCTCTCAATTTTAATGCCCCCACTGAATGGGTATTTTCATTAATATGTGGCCCACTGAGAAAACCCAATTAAAAGTTGAAACATTGGAAGCATATATTTATACCAAATGCATATTCAATATGACATATATAGAGTTTTATAAATTTTTAAAACAAACCCAATTTATTAAAAAAAATTTATTCTTGTGAAAAATATCAAAATTAATTTTTTTTAAAGTAAAAATATGATTGTTTAAGACATTGTATTGTTCATTATTTTGTATTGTTTATTATATTTTATAAATGTTATAGGGTTTTTCAGTTTTAGTGAAACAAATAAATGCAATCTGCTTTTTCTTATTATGAAACAATTTTTGATTTGTCCTTTATTTTCTCAAAAAAAATATGGTGCCATATATATAATAAATACATAGTATATATATTACACACACACACACACACACACACACACACACACACACACACACACACACACACACACACACACAGGATACTTAAATTTACTTTCATAAAAATTTAACTTATGTAAAAGTTCAAGAGTGATTTATATAAATAACTCAAATATATGACTTTAGTATATATTCATAATAATATAAATGGTTGATCAAAGATTTTATATGAATTAACAGTGATTTTATGGATAATATTAAAAACTATAATTCAAACTCAAATGAGCATGTGAGTCTCTATATCTTTGCACTTTATAAGCATAAAGATATTGATTGTAGATATTTTTCCACTTTGGATTAGTAAAAAGCAAAACAGTTCAACACTATTTCTGCCTAGTGCTGGACTATTTTGTTTTTTTTTTATTAAGAACAAAAGTATAAGGAAATTTAACTATAAACATGTATATTTCAATCAATCTGTTGAATACATAATGGAATTACTATATTTTAAATTAATAACCTGAAGATATAAGAAAAGAGGTTGACCAAGAAAGATGTGGACAGATGATTTGATGGAATGGAGTAGTTTAACATATTCATCACTGAAGAGAGGAGCCCAA
>WUQG02007953.1:0-12019 GCA_011317285.2 Androctonus mauritanicus
TAATAAAATTATTATTATTTAAAACGTATCTATATTATTATATCTATTAAAAGATAGGGAGGCGCAGGGAAGAAAAAATTTTTTTTAGGGAGGCGTAGTAGCATAAAGGTTGGAAACCACTGTTCTACTGCCAAACGATAGGTGTTCCTATTGGGAGCCCACTAGCTGGGGTCATAGCGGAAATAGTGGTATGATACAAAGAAGCGAAAACCTTACCGATGCTCAGAGATTCACTCGTTTTGTACAGAAGGTATGTTGTTGATATTCTGGTTATCACAGAGAAACCCAACAACAGGATAAATCTGGAGGAGAAATTAACAGACCAATCATTAGGTTTACGTTTGATTAAACAGAAAGAGGATGAGAACTGGATAGAATTTTTGGACATAGAAATAAAGATAGTTCAAGGCGAGTACCATTTAAGTGTCTTCAGAAAAGACATGTATGTCTCATTTATTATCGCAGATGCCAAAGAACCGTGGTCGTATAAGGTTGCGGCTTTTAGGGCTTTAATGCAGCGAATAGTGACACATTGTACGACAACGACGAGTGCATATGAAGAATTAAATTGGATCCTGCAACAAGCGGTAGATCATGGATATAACGAAAGTATGATTTTGAATATGTAGAATAGGATTGCAAAAAAGTATAACAACGTTCACGATTATGGTAGAAATGGGCCTGATGCAACAAATCAGCAGAACAAACATTATAGTATAGATATAAATCTGATCATGATGAAATACAAAAAGAAACTAGAAAGAGCCTCAGGTGCGAGAATACTCCTAAGTCGGAGAAATATGTTATTTAATCTGTTGAGAAATGACAAAGTTGAGCATGACCGAGACTCTCTTCCAGGAGTTTGAGATACTGTTTTTGGACAATGATTTGAACCGGAATTTTAAGTACATTGGATATACGGCCAGATCACTGAAGAAACGATTAGGTGAGCATAAAAAGGAAATTGAAAGATCCGCTTCCACCACAACCTTAGTGCAAAGAGCATTAGTTAAGGATATAACGGTAAACTGGGAAGAAGCCAAACTTTTACTGAAGCAAGAAAATCCCGATAAAGGGAGGGTGGCAGAAGCGTTAACAATTTTTAGTAGTAAAAACACTGGACCACAACCGATCAATAAAACGGATCCCTCAACTATTAGTAATGCGTGGAAATTATGTTTAACTAAATCGGGAACAACAAGATAAATGTGTTACATTACGGCATTGCGTAGTAGTAGAGAGAAACTGTCTTTGTCACGTGGTACCAGTGGAAGATACATTAGATTTATATTGTAATTTTATCTTAAATTATATAGCAACAAAACAAAATATATGTATTTAACGTAAAAGGAATATGTTATCGTAATATCTTATGTTTATACTTATTGTTACTATGGTTACTAGGTTTGTATGTATTCTAAAATTTTACCATTTAATATTCTGTTCATTAGTGAAGCTGAATATGATTTATTAAAATTGAAAGAGCTTCTTCACTTATTGTGTAGTGTAGTGTGATTTTTTTTGTATAAATCAGTCTTGCCTTAGTGCTATTAATGATATTGTATAAGATATCCTTTACATTCAAACTTCTGAAACAACAAAGTCAATTTAGTAAAAGACTTATGGCCGTTTGCACCAACATCAGTTAAGTCTTAACAAATAGTAAGAGACTTGGTTAAGAAGTCAAAGCATTGCACCAATGTCCATTATCGCTTAACGTCCATTAAATCACCATCACGTTTAATCAGTCAACTGTGGAGGATTAAGCATCCGTTTGGTGGCTAATAACCTGAGGCAATGTCATCACATCCTTAAATTTAGGTTTTTAATTTATCATCATTAAAATTGCTTTTAAAAATTAATATGTTTTACATACCCAAAGAAATTTCACCATTATATGCAGCATTGGAATCATAGCAATTTCTATTTGGTGTAAATTCCTCAGACAAACACATTGCCATCAACCTTTCACTTGCAGGATCCATAAAAACTGACACAACTGACAACAATTTCCCATTCATTTTAAAACATCATCAATTGCCAATAATTTCAGCATTTTCAGTTATTATCAAAAAGTCACAAGGACAAACATATGGCCATGTTGGAATTAATTTAAATGAAGTTTTTTCACATGGGCAACTTTACATGGCTTTTTCAAGAACAAGACATCCTGAAAATATAAAAGTTTCAATAAATGAGAATACCAGACAAGGACAATTATTAGGAGATAGAAGGTGGTTCACAAAAAACATAGTTTTTAAAGAAGTTTTCGAAATGTAGCTGTTAACAGCTACATGTTTATTAGTTTATATATAACATTTTTTTTTGTTTTGTTTCAATAACATATGCTAAACATAAAATAAATATAAGCTAAATTCAAAAACACATTTGAAATTTCACTTGAAAAATATATCATTAAAAATTTTTGTCAATACTGGAAAATACTATTATTATTGGTTTTAGTGTTGAAAAATATAATCTGATATTGGAAACTTACTTGTGATATTAAGCATTAAATTTCCACTGTTTATTAAGTGTAAAAATAATGCCCATACAATATACTATTTTATATCATTCCATTATATAAATTATAAAATATCATTAATTTTTTTGTACAGATAATGCAAACTTCTATATAAAATATAGTTTCCATTCAAATTCACTTACTGCAGCATAATTACTATTGTTTTCAGTAAAGAAATTATATATAATTTGAACTGCTTAATATAATTTTTTCGTTTGTATACTGATATATTGTTTAAAACATTATAGTAACAATTTTGACTAAATCAAATTTATAAATGGTTCATAGCTAGTATTGATTTATCACTAAAGTATGATTTTAGCATTTTACAAAACAGGCTTTTCTGAAATTAATAATATTTTTCCTATTTTCTACATAACTAGTTCTTGTACAGTAGATCAGTGGTTAGCAACTTTTTTTACTGCAGGTCAAACTTTAGTATATTGAGAGTTCATATTTTGGGTTTGGGTCATTGTAGTTGCGGAGTAGACCAAAATGTGTTCGGTCAGTCTTCATTTAAATTATAGATGTAGTTGTATTGTCATTACACCCATGTAATCTGCTAATGATGTATTAAAAGTTTTTCTTCAGAATTCAATTTTAAACTAATGAGTGCAAATCTCATTTGTAATCAAATTCTTTGGTAAGTTACTCGGTGACCGACAGATCATAAGTTGCCGACCCTTGCAGTAAATGGTTCCAGAAATGATTACATAAACTGAAAATGCCCAAAATGAGAACTTTTTAATATATATTTTAATGCAGAGAATTCCAAAAAATTTCAGCACTTATGCAGATCTACTTATCAATCCACTTGAAATCATATGATTTCAGCCAAAGCTCTTGCGGGCTATTTTCCATTGGAATTTTCCTCAATTGATTCTGCACAGACATTTCTTTTCTGGTTACTATTGCTATCACATGCTAAAATATAACAGAACTGCTAACTAAGAACAAGGCAGAGCATAAGGAAGAGTGTAAACATGCTTTAACTTGCTACTGCATACATAATAGTCTGGTGATTAAACATACTGTCAATTGAAGAATTAACTTTGTGTTTCGGTAGTGTGTATTATAACAAAGTTCTTTTACGCTTTTTTCTTTATATATGTCTTTTTTTTTTATTATTATACTTTTTTATTGCAAACGTTTAGACAATATCAAATATCAATATATATAATTAATGTATAAACTGTTGCAATAAAAAAGTATAATAATAAAAAATGGAAATCTATAAAGAAAAAAAGCTTAAAAGAACTTTATACTGTCAATTGATTAATTTGAATTATGCCATTGAATTACAAGAGGGATATATTTAATGATAACTATTTTTAGAGCCCATCACAGTTTGGCCAACACTTATGATGTGGTCAAACTGGAATGTTTGAGAATGAGATTCAATGGGCTAGCTAGAGTCCTCCTGTAAAACTGAAGATATGTGTGACCCAGAATTGAATCAGGATACTCCAAGGTAGGAAGTGATTACTTTACACTACCAACTGTACAGTCTACCATATTATCTCAACAACACAAAGACTAAAGCAACAATATCAAACTACTGTTATTTCTTTTGCTTTATACTTTTTTTGGATACTGATCAGGTCTGAGATTTTATATTACTTGCATAGACATCATACTTGCATAAACACAGCTCAATTCATCCTTCCATTTTGTGATTTTTCTTCTCTAGAAACTAATACATTTTCATATTCATATCTTGTGATTATTATACTGGGTTTATCATTTGTGAATTGAATTGTGAATTTTCAAGATTTTTCCAAATCATATATTGATGAAAATCTTTTGTGTATATTGAGAAGTGGGATATATTTTTCAAATATGTATTTTCAAGAAAACATAAATAAAGTGTGTGTAAAACAAGAACTAAATGTATTTAGGTTCAGTTCTAATATTAGTTTATAATATACTATATAAAAAAATTTAATCAACCAGCTATATAGTGAAAACATTTCTGATATGTATACATTAAAATTACTAAATTGATCATCATACTATATATAAATATATGATTTTCATCTTATTAAACAAATGATGACTGTACTTTTCATTAAGGAATACTTATGGCTGATATTTTTTGGGAAAATAAAAGCAAGCAATAAATACAAAGAAACAGAATACATTTTTTTTTTTAATATAAAAGCTGTTAATGAGATTGTTGTTTGAAACTGAATCAAGATTTTATTGAATAAAATACTAACATTTCAATTTTCTAATTTAAGAATTTTCTACCATTTAAGATGCTCAATATTGATGTTTTGTTTATTTAAACTTTATTAAAATATTATTATTAATATCTACCTTTCATTTTTCAATTCATCTTTTGTCACATTAATCTAAAGAATAAATTTCAAAATTTTAATGTACAGTTTGATAATAATAATAATAATAATAATAATAATAAGAGATTTCAATTAGAAAATTACCTCGACAAAATTCCATATTCGTTTAGGATACAATGCTTTTAATTCCTTCCAAGCAGTAATTCCACTGATTCGATCAGGTGAATTAAAATTTTCACTAACACTAGTATCTAAAGAGATCTGAAAATCATTTCTATGATCAAACTTTTTTGATGTTTTATTAATTTTTCTTTCATGTTCAAAAGCAACATTCAATAAATCAATTGGTAATTCTTCTGGAATATAGCTTTAAGAGAAAAAAATAATAAATAAATGCTAATCAATGAATAAATAAAATAATACATCGTTTATTTACATTTATATAATTAAATATAAAAATGTTTATATATTCACAATTATTTAGTCAAACTTGCAAGAAAAATATTTGAGATAAAGATATGAAAATTTTCAATTGTATTAACAATCATGTTACATATAATTTTTTATTCTATGATATTCTTCTAATTTTTTGAATATATGTATTTTGGATAATCATTATGACTGATGATATTTTGTATTATTATTTATTATGGTGATTTGTAGTTAGCTGATTCTTATCAAAAAAATTAACCAATAACTAACATTGAAGAAAATTTATACTTTTTAATAATAAGTGTATTTATTATCGTGTGTTGTATACATCATTCATTGTCATTTATCATATATTTTTATTACTTGCATTTGTGCTGCAAGTTTGTATTAGTGTTGTGTTCATGGTATTATTATTATACAGTTTAGATGAAGACTATTTATTCAAATTCCACTAATATTTTTTTACCATTTGAATATTTATTACGTGAATATGAATAATGGTGAAGTTCTTGGTCAAGTAACAGATGGTCAGAATAACTTGGTCATCTTATTGACAAATTCTTAATCAAATCTTTAGATGACAAATGGAATGGACTTAGGCAACCTATACACTTTGTATCTGTACTGTTAAACTTTCTTCTAATTATATAGTAAATCCTTTATGTAATTTATTGAGAATATATAGGTTATATTCTATAATTTGATCATTTTCAACAAGATTACTAAAAATCCATTAAAAAAATAAAAATATTACAGCTTATTATAACGATTTCTATAGATTCATAAAGAAAAAATAAAGCATTATAAAAATATTATTTTATTGATTTATAAGAAGTAATTGTTTTGAGTTTTAATGCCTAATTAAAACAAAAGATAATATAAGATAATTATTAAATAACAAATTGTTTTTGAATATAATGTGAGCAAAAGTATTTTAAAAACTAGTTTACTCCTCAGTTTTGGTAATCATATTCTTACAAAGAGAAGTTGTAAAGTGAAATCCACTGATTTTGATGAAATTTAATATGGTTGTAGAGTATGTCTTCCTGAATATAATGATACTCCTTTTTACCTGCAGATGGTCAACTATTTTCAAGATATTGTGGGTCAAAGTTTTAGCGAATGTTTAACTACAGTTTGGAATCACTACTAAACTAGCTGTCGTAGTCTTGTGGATATGCACTGTTACAGTGGTTTGGCCTGGGTTCAAGTCACACTACTGACATACATTTTTTTTATTTATTTATAGGATATTTTATTATAATGATAATAACTGAAAAACTGAATTTTTTTTTTTTTTTTTCCATTTTTAACAAAGAATCAAAATGAAATGTGATATATTTTATAATGTTAATAATATAAATTTTCCTACTGGCATTTATGAAAGTCAGTGTGAATGCAAAGAAACATCTTTTGCATAATGCTCATGGTGATAGAAATAAGTTACTATCATGCTATATATATATAATAAATAATTAAAAATTAAAGAAAAAATTTATGTATGTAGTAGCACAATTCAAACCCAGGCCAAACCACAGTAACAAAGTGCTTATTCACAAGATTACAACAACTTGTTTAGTACAGCAATTTAAGACTAGTTAAACATTTCCTAAAACTTTGATCTGCAATATCTCGAAAATGGTTGATTGTCTGCTGGTAAAAGGGGTATCATTATATTCAGGAAGACATACTCTACAAACCATATTGTTTCATCAAAATCAGTGGATTCCACTTTGCAACCTTTCCTTGTAAGAATTGATTAATGACTAAATTATTTCACTTTCCATTTCTTTAATGCACTTCTAATCTTCTCTTAAATTTTATATTAAAATCAATCAATTGAATACTATAAGATTAAGAAAATTTTAAGAAATTATTAGAGGAATGGAAAGTGAAATAATTTATTTATTAGTAAAACTTTGTTAATAAATTTAATAATATGTTGTTATAAAACATGAAACAAATATTATAATAAATGAAATGGAAATATCTTGTAATGTACCTGAAATTGTCTATATCACTCTCTGCTAATAATTTTTGAACTAATCAGTAGATTTTCTTGGAATTCAACTTTTTTGGAGATCAACTTTGATAGCAAATTTATAGGTGAATCTAAGTTGATCTCAATGCCACATGTTTTAATTATATGATTAGATAACTATTTAAAAAATGGTAGATATTCAAACTTTTGAGATATTCTCTTAATATATTTTTGAACTAATCAATGAATTTTTGTGAAATTTAACAAAACAGTTCAGTTATAGGTGACAAATATTATGAAGCATTATTTAACCATGCAATTTAAAAAATGATAGACATTCAAGCATTGAAGTTTCTATTTAATAACTTTTGAACTAAGTAACTACTTCAGATTAAGCACTAAAAAGCAGGTGCAAAGTTCGTAAAACAAAATTGTTTATTAGTGCAAACGCTTTCGATGTAAACACATCATCTTCAGGCACAGGTAGAACTGTCCACCATGGAGACTAAAAACATTTTAATAATAAAACTTTTTATTGTAAGAGCTAATATTTATGGGAAATAGTAAAATATAGGAGTTTTAGAACTTTAGTGAATAATGCTTCTTTGGAGACTTAAAATATTAGGAAATTTCCTGAAAAAATTTCTCTGATATTTGCTAAATAGATATATACTTTAATAAAAATCAAAACTGAAATATAACTCTAATTATTTTTCTTAATTTTCTTATCTAAATCGTGAGGAAAATTATATATGGGAGAATATTTAGCAATTAAATATAAAAATTTCTTAAAAGAATTTATAAAATTGTATTGTCCTCTTATTACATTCTAATAGAAATTTGTATAATGCAATTTAGGATCAAATATGCCAAGAGTTCTTAACTGGGGGTATCCATACTCCTTGGGGTATGGGAACCAAATACTGGAGTATGAGATTTGATCTCTGAATACTGGTATTTATTTTATTTAATGTATTAGTTTATAATTGGGTAGTATGTGAATGGAACACAATAGAATCTTAAGGGGTATGGGACCATATTGGACAATCCATTGGATGTATGGAGTCATCAAAATGTTAAGAACTCCTGAAATATGCCATTATTTCTAAATATAATGTTACAATAAAAACAGATATGATAAGAATATGTATATTGTATATACATATTATTGTAAAATTTTGATTTTTATTTTCAAAATTCTCTATCCATTTCTAATACTGGAGCCGGTTTGATTAGCATTTTATAGATTCATGATGGAGAATCTCCCCAGGCACACAGCATAACACAATTACTGAGAGAAATAGCCCACCTGATATGCTATGGCTTATATTTTACATTCAAAGGAAAAATATACCAACAAAAAATTGACATACCAATACTAAGCCTAATAGCAGGCCTGCTGGCTGAAATACTACTAAGATCCATAGAAGATTAAAAGATATCATATTTCCAGCCCTCATTGAAATTTTGTGTGAGGTATGTCGATGACATATTGGCAGTTTGGAAAGACACCAGGAAATTAGTAGCTTAATCAAAGGCTTTACTTTGGATGAATATAGTATATCACTAAAAAGGACCAGAAAAAGCACTGGACAGTACATTATTTGGACCTAGACATAGTAATACATGATGGTCAACTTAAGACTAAAATCTAAAGCCAACATAACAACCAATACTAATCCCTAACTGATCCCATGATGGTAAGTTATAAAAAAGTGGCATTTAGAAGCTTTTACAAGAGGGCATTTAACATACTATGAAGATGAAGAGGAGTTTAAGTCAAGAACAAGTATATATATAGAAAAGATAGGATTGAAGTGTGGTTATGGAAGATCCTTTCTGCATCAGATATAGAACACAGTTAAGAGAAATGTATGCAAAACCAGCGACATAGGCAGAAGGAAGCAGCACAACAGAATGAATACTTGCCCATCCCCTATATATGAAGAAACTTAACGTAATAAAGAAAATCACAAAAAAAGAAAGAAAAAGTTAGCTGCATGCAGGAAACTGGTACTTTTTAATATCCTAAGGAACAATAGACCCCTTCAAACATTTCAAACAGCAAAAGAAAAGGGGTGTGTATAAAATCCTAGTTGAAGATCACAAACAACACCAGGAAACATCATATATAGGAATAATGAGATGAACATTGACCCAAACATGGAGGAGCATAAGAAAGACATAGCTCAAGTAAGACTGATCACAACGTTAACCATAAAAGCCTATATAATAAAGACATAAAAATAAAATGGGACAAAACACAAATCATAAGATGATTGAATGCTTTGACTCAAGATTTAACTGAATTCATAGAGAGATTAAAATACGGAAAACATATTGAATGAAAAACTGAAATTGAATCTCTTTCCATGGAAATATGTGCGGTAATTGAGCAAGAAACCTGAGACTGCTAAATATTAATTAGTGCATTCTTAAATTTAAAAACTTTTTTGTGTTTTTATTTTATGTTTCATTTTTCCTTATAGTCTTAGTATCTACAAGTAATAATATTTATTAAATTAGTTACATTAAGCATGGTATTATTTTCTGTTATCATAGTAACCATGAATTCTTCCATGTTAAATTTTTAAATTGTATCCTATTGCTCATTGAATGCAACCTGATGATGGCCTAATGGTCAAAAATGTTTGTATCCTTAAATAAAAAGAAACTTAATTGTTGATAGTGCTGCAGTTTTTTTAATCATTGAACTCCAGTTTCAATGATTAAAAAAACTGTCACTGCATTTTAATGCTGACTTTATTTCTTTTTTCATAACTCAGTAAGCAGTGCTGTTTTGTTTTTCTTGATTCAAGAGAAATAATTTGTTGCACATCATTTTTACTTTTAATTAACTGTCTCACAGCTATCCTAATTTTAGATTTCTGATTTCAGTTATTCATCTGTTATTTTACCATCTGATTTATTTCATATGGAATTTTTATAGTCAAGAAACAGAAATAGAGAGACTCACTTTTATCATTTTCTCAACTATTTGAGAAAGCAGAAATAGTGTTCATACTTGTTCTAAACCCAAATTGGATGTTTCTAATAAATTCAATTGCTTATTGTAGATTCTGTTATGAATAATCTTTAATAGAATGTTGTCTACACCAGGGATCGGCAAACTGTGGCTTGCGAGCCACATGCGTTCTTTGGGTACGTACATGTGGCTCTGAAGTAAAATTGAAAATGAAAATAAAACTGATTTCAGAGCACAAGCAAACTGCTGTAAAAGACTTACAGAAGGCAGACTCAATGATTTTCAATATTTGGAATAGTCTTTCGGACTCATGAGTTTAAAAAATTTGCATTTGATGTTCTCATTATCTTTGGATTTACATATTTATGTGAGCAATTGTTTTCTAACATGAATTTCATTAAATGTAAATTGAGGATTAGCCAACTTGGAATCATATCTTAAATTAAAAACGATTGACTCTAAACCAGACATACAGAATTTTTAATGAAATGCAAGTTCATTGTTCACACTGATTAAAACCTATGTTTTTTCAGTTTGAACAATGAATTTGCATTTTTCTTCATTTTTATTTTTTCTTCATTTAATAAAAATATAATTAATATTATAACTTATTATAACATTACTTTAAATTTTCTTTATTTGTAAAAAAATATTTACAAATAAAGAAAATTTAAAACATAATATTTTCTCTCAAATAATTTTTAAATTGTTGTGAGGGACAGGCTTGGCTTTTCTGTCTCAATAGTTTGCCAATCTCCGGTCTACACAATTCAGCAACCTGATTTGTTCCTTGTTCAGATAACTTGAATGTTTTAGATTTTTTCAGTATGGGGACTGAAATTAACCAACCCATTTATCTGGGCTTTTCTTCTTTATATTTCTTAGATAATCTTACTAAGTTCCCTTATTCCTGTTTCATCTAAGCCCTTAATTAGCTCAATTCATGTTCCATCTGAACTCAATGTTTTTCCTCCTCATTGATATTATAACATGAACAACTTCCAAAATATCTAGTCCATCAGGTGAGTCTTCATAATTATGATTGTATCTTATATCATATAATTGCATGAGATATTCTTACTATGCTTCTTTTATTTTAGCTATGTCTGCTGTTATTTTCCCATCTTGTTTTTAGTGCATTCAATCCTTTGCTTGTGTTTGTTAAAATCCAAATTTATTGATCATCTTTACAGTTCTTGAGTTTTCTCTTTTGGAGCTAATCAGTTGCAAATTTCTGGAAAGTAAATTCCAAAAACAAACTAACAAATCTAACACTATATGACAAAACAAACTATACCTGGAACTTCATTGTTATTAAAAGTAGTAGACATTTGTTAGAACTGAATAAATAGTTCAATTTACTAGAACTAGTAAATTGAACTATTTATTCAATTAACTAGTAAATTGAATTAATCTGAAAAACAAATAAAGTTAAATATTAATTTGTTCAGTCCAAAATCAATGTTAAAAAGTTTTATTGAAATAATAATAATAAAGCACAAACAAGTTAATAATTAAAATCTTTTTTAATTATCAATCTAAGATTCAAAACAACAAAAAATTTATTAATCAGAAATAATAAATACCGTTAAATATTATCTTATTACCTCCATATTTTGATGCAAAAAGCTATCAGTTTTCAATATCATGAGAGAATTGAAAGTCACTAATAAAGTTGCCATTATAGACTTTACCTTGTTACCCATAGTGGACAACAGCTTATAATCAGGAAATAATAATTGTCAAATTGTGAAGAAGACAAATTTTCATCTGTAAATTAGAAATTGAACTTACAT
>WUQG02007964.1:0-12018 GCA_011317285.2 Androctonus mauritanicus
TTGAAGAGTGGAATTAAAAAAGGCTATAAGTGCCAAAATGTACATTTCAAGGAAAACTTATTTAAAACTTTTCAGAAGGCAAAAAATTTATTTATTTATATCAGAGACACTTCAAAAAATTACAATGGGTAGTTAATACAACTTGAAAACAATGTATGCTTTGAAAAAAGAAAACAAAAATAGCAAAGTTAAGATAAAAAATATTATATCAAAGAATTGGAAAAGATGAAACTCCATTTGTAAGTGCCATTGCTGAAATAATGTGGAAAGCTAAATCAAATGTTTCATCCTCGGATGATGTCAGTAAAAAACTGTCGCTGTTCATCTGAATTCAAGAATGGAAGCATTTGTTAAAGATCTTTTCTCTTTTCTTCAGAAATATGATTAGTGGATTCCAGTTGCGGTAACATCATAGATTTTATTTTTTCGACAGTTACTCCCTTCTTCAAGATCTTACACATTTTCCACGATTCAAAACTGTTAAACAAGGTTTTCATTATCATCAGCCCAGGGTTTTCAGCTCTCATCTGAATCCATTGCACTGTGGAAATCCTAAGTTTGGTAGTACAGTACTAATGCAACTTTCGGCCACCTTTTTGAAATCATAAAAATCCACATTGTTCATGACCGTGACTTGATACAGGTGTGTAGGCATAGAATGAACAATCATCTCAATCAAATCTCTTTGCACCATGTATTTGCATAATTTTTAAATGACTCGCCCTGAATGTTAATCGAACAGTGAATGTGATAAAAAATATAGGCAGGACGCAGCACATTCAGCCATTTTAAAGAAACAATGCAGGGAAATACAGCGAGCAAAACCTTGCAGTAGATACAAGAAACTAACCAACTGTCAGGGAATTTTCAGCCTTTTTTCATTGCATTGACATTGAAACTTACATATTTTTTTGCAGAAAAACGTAATTTTGCTAAAACTGGCAGTTACAGCCTGTTTTAATTCTACTCTTCAATTTATTTTTTACTTTAATTAATATTTTTTTAATTTATGGATTATGGAAAGATGCACTGTATATATAAACTTAATTATTAATAACTGCTCATTATTAATTTAATTTTTATTTGTTTATGATTACCTAAGTTAATTTTTAACATTAGAAAAAATCTGATCTTGATCTAATTTCTTTCATTTATAATATTTATAAATTTTTAATAAGAATTAAATTAAATTATAATGTAAATAAATAAAATAATATTCAATAATAGAATTTTAAATTATCGTACTTTCTGTACACAGTAATACTCCGACTTACGTAAATTTGAAGATACGTAACTTTTCATCCTACCCCTCGTCCACTTGTTTGTTTCACAATTACATGCATAAACATATGTATGTGCACACTTCATTTGCTGATTTATTGATTAAGAGTCTTTAATTACAATTATATATTGTAAATTTTTACAATTTGTTTTCTTGGTAATAAAGAGCCAAATTAAGATCCTAATATATATGTGCCTGAAATTAGATTTGAAAATCTATAGGTACCCCGATTTACGTTATGCTTCCCAGTCCTACCTATTACGTAACTCCGGGTATTACTGTATTTAATTATTATGTTATTTATAAATAAATTATTAGATTTTAAACAAGTTAGCTTAAATTCTGAGAAAAAATACTTTTCATACTTTCTGAATGTATTCTTTATTTAAAGGATTAAAATTATCTTCAGCGGCATAAACTGCATGTCAAATATAGTAAAAATATACTAAATAATTCTAGAGTTATTACAACTGCCCACCATTTTTAAATGATCGAGGATGAAAGATTAATTGATGTGTCATCGAGATCTCCCTCAATATTTTGACCTTATTACTAAATTATTTCATATAAATCTAATGGTTCAGGATATATTAAAATATTATCTCAGAAGTTTGGATGTCCGCCATTTTTAAAGGATTGAAGCCAGTGGATTAAATGATGAGGTGTCAAGGTTACTTTTAATGGCAGAACATCATCATAAAATTTCACGAAAACATACTAAATAGTTTAAAAGTTATTAGTCGGGACAGGTGAAAGGACGAACGGACAGCATGATCTCATAAATCTCACTTTCTTTTGGAAAATAAATTAAAAATTCATATAAATATAAGATAATAAAATAATAAAACAAAATTGGGAGCAAAAGAAAGAAAATTTATGAGCAAGTAATAATAGTTTCTATATAATATTTATGGAAACCATGTCAAGTAATGTAAAATTTGATATCATTATTATTTTTATTTTATGAGTTAAAAGAAAAGAAAAAAGTTAACAATTTTTATTTAGATAACTGATATTCTATCCTAGCATTAAATAAAATTTTGTCATTAGACAAATTAAACTGTATTAAATTATGTTAATCAATAGTTTACTTTAGACTAGATACTCAAGTTTCTGAATAACAAATCTGGTGAATAATTTAATAAAGAACACAAAAATGAAGTTTCAGAAAAAAATGTGTACAGTAATTTAATATAAATAAATTACTGGATGTTAAAGATCAAAACTCGTAACAATTTAGATAATATAAAGTCAATATTTAACTATTCACATCTTCAATCAAAAATTATCCACAGTAATGAAGTTCGTTATTTGGATACATTTCTTTATTTCACGATTCTCGCTGATCTTACAGTAATCGGTTCAACTGGCAGTGTTAGCGAATTAAGCGAAGGTAGAAACACTCGTAAGAAAACATTGCACTCGATAGCTGCACTCTGAAAAAGATCTGTTCAGTGAGCGAAGAAACTCATCAAAGTGTTATCACGACAATACAGAAACGTGCTTGTCCGATCACCGAGTATCCAACGAATAAAAAGAATGTACCTCATCAGTCTTAGATAACGTCGTCGATTTGAATTCAGTTAAGATCGGATACACAGAGTTTTATCACAGTTCAGAGAAACTAATATAATCTATATTTAAAATCACACCTTGAAATAATCGTTTATAATTTGCCGCTATCGATTATTCCAGTAAATCGATTGTGTTTAACCTATAAATAAAAAAAAAAACTTCAGTGGAAATACGAAAATTTTATTATCGATATTTAGATAAAAATTTATATTGTTAAGCCATATTAAAATGATTATAAGGATTAATTATTTAAAAATAAAATAAATTTCTGTATAAGGATAAATAGCATCTCATACTTTGCTAGTAGAATTAAAGGATACAAACAATTATTTTTTAACTTCTTAAAATATGTTTTATTCTACAGAAAACTTATAAGTTTGGCCAACATATATTTTAACAAATAGTGTAGTAATTTGTAATATATCTATAGAAAAAGATACTTTTAATGATAAAAAAATTTAATTTTAAATTTTTATATCCATGATTGATTTAAAGATAATTAACTTTCGACTGGAGTTCGATTACATCTTTAAATTGCCTCAGGAAAAAGTCTTTGATTTGAAATCCTGAAGAAATATAAGAGCAATGAAGATTTATTAAAACAGCATTCCAATTTCCTATGTGATTTCATTCCTTTGATTGAGAAAAAAATAGAAAAAGATCGGACGTCGTCTTTATATTTCCCTTGTAATCTATCTGAAATTGAAGTTTAGAGAAAGACCTAAGAATTTTTTTTCTAAATATTGAAAAATAAAATAAAAGAATACAGCAGTATTATTCCTTGCCTAAAATTACAGTATTTAGAAGCGTGTATATCAAGCAATAATTTTTTGAAATTAGATAAATCTTCTAAGAAAATAAAATAAAAATCCTACGAAATTTAATTTACGTACAAGAAAGTTACTTTAATTTAAATTATTGCTTTTTTTATATACTTACAACCAATAAAACTTTATAATGATATTAAATAAATTGAGATTGATAATAAATATTATTATTTATTATATTTATTATTTCGATTGAATCGTAAACAAAATTATATCTTCATGCATTCAAAACAGAAAATAATAAAATATATAAAAATATATTTAAGTAACGATTATGTAAATTTAATTCATCTGAATTTTTCTTTTATTTTGAAAAACAATTAATTTTATTATAAATACAGAATTTCGATTTGTAGAAAATTTTAGATAATAAAAATGCAGAAATATATTTAAATAAATTGTTAAGATCATCGTTGATAAATATTTGATGGGAATTTAGATGAAGTTGCGCTTATAGTTTATTACGAACAAAATTCATTTCGTCTTCTTTTTCTTTTTCTTCTTTAATTTTGTTTCCTGTAGTAAATTAATAGCGAAAATCAATAAGTTTTCTGATACGATTCTTTTTCAAGTTGCAATATTTACTTGTCCTAATTAAATTGCTGGTTTTATATAAAAAACAAAAAACTATTTTAATTTAAATATAAATTATATAAAAAGTACCTGATCGCAAATTGAAAAATTGTCAAAAATCTATTCTTTATTGGATTAAAAAAAATGATGATGATGACTACCGATGTTTTTTATTTACTTTTTATTTTAAAAAATTTTCGCGAGTTCCTTTCGAAATTAAAAAAATTAAAAAAAAAAAAATTCTTTTGAGAATTTATCAAACAAATTCAAAGAAAACTTATTGTATAAGTTTTGCATGAAGATATTTTGAAAATTTTTCTTACATAAAAATTAATTTTTAATTAATTAAAAATAATTAGTCTAACGCATCGGATTTATAAAAAGATTTAATGATTAAAAATATCGTATTGCGGATAAAACTTTTTTCTTTATAATTAAAAATAAAATACGTTTTATAAAAGTTTTTAACCCAATTAAAACTTTTGATATTCTTCTTTATTTTTATAAAAATGTACAAAAATCTATTTTTTTTTGTGCTTAAGTCTTTTTAAAATAATACAACGATTACGGTTGACATGTCGTCGAAATATGGAGAATAAAGTTTTAGACAAACTAATTTTAATTACTGTTTGTTATAAATTCGTATTCATTTAAAATGCAATTATCTTTTATCAACACCACGTCATTGATCAATTTTATTAATATTTTAAAATTTAATACAATATTTGAATTTGATCAAAATATATAATATTATTGTCTATATTAACTAGATTAAATTAATAAAAGTAATTAAATTTTCAAAGTTTTATTATACTGTTTAGAATGACGAATAAATATGCAATATTTTCTGAAATAAATGCTAGTGATGCCATCATTCTTGAAGAAAATTTACTCAAAGAAGCAAAGGAATTAATTCTTTAATTTGAAAATTTCTGCTATTTTTGAATGATTAGAAATGCAATATTAAAGTAAGTCACCAATCCAAAAAAGGATGGGAGATTAGACTATTTGATAATCCAATCTCAGATCTACATCACTCCATTAAGAGAAATCTAAAAAGTTTGAATGTCCGCCATTTTTAAACGAATTTGTAACATTAAAGAAATGAGCACCAGTCACCTTTATTAGTAGAAATTCTGCAAGTATCTTATAGAATTTCGTGAAAATCTGATAATTAATTCACAAGTTATTAATGGGTAACACAGACGACAGCATGGTCCTCTTATAAACCTCAGTTTTCTTCAGAAAGTAAGCTAAAAAATGCAATCAAGATATCAGATTTCGTTGCAATATTTTCGCTTTAATGGATTTATTTTTACGTACAGTAACTTATATAACACTCATTATTCCGAAATTTAACGTTTACGGGTATTTAAAATATAATTAAAAATAGATTTCAGGTTCCATTTTTTTTCTATTGTGAAACTAAACGATCAATGAATTTTTATCGGAATGAATAATTTTCTATTGACGTAATGCATTAATATTCCATAAATTATTCTGGTGAAAAATAACAAACGGTAACAATAACAAACTTCGATTACAGAAATTAATCACGCCATTTCAAAAACAAATTGAATAATGTTTGTCTTAAATAACTTTATCACTTAATTATTTCTCAGCATGTATTAAAATGGGAATATTCAAATATTATTAATTATAGTTATCTATCAAAACTTGCGTAAGGAAGATGGATCGCATAATCGGTCTAGATTGTTTTCAATTGCTACAGAAAATTTAATAGGGCAATTATTTCCATTTGCGTTACAGTTTCGATGAAAATATTTTCTATAATAGACGATTGAAGATATTGTTAATTAATTTTTATATAACTGTAAATCATAATTTCTGTAATCAAGTATGTGAAGTTCTGCATTTGTAAGTTATCAATGGCGGATAGCGAAGTAGAGTATTCTGTTTCAATATAAATATTGTCATTATTCGATTTCAATATCAGTTTATTCCACTCGATGTTAACAACTTTCTTAATGTCAGAGTCCAGTTCAATAAGAGCGTATTTTTGTTCTTTCCATCTGATTCTGAATCCCATTTTCACAGTTAAAACGATAAAAAACTAATTAAGTTTATCTATTGCCAAAATTACTATATTATTTTCAAGTACTTTTATAGTCTCCAAAATTTTGATGGCATATCTTACTTGTTAGTTATAAATATGGATTCTGTAATATTACAAATTTAAAAATAATGTATCTATAATTGTCCAAAAATATTAATTATTACAGTAATTTAATTAATAAATTTTGTTATTTTACAAATAAAAATATGCAATTTAATGCATTTTACGCACTAATTTAACATACACAATTCAATATTATGCAAATAACATTTACATCGATATGGATAATTAAATCAGAAATAGTTATCATTTTCAAATCTAAATGGACTGTTCAATTTGCAGTAAATACTTACAACACATGCACATATCGTTTGGGGTTTAATAATAATATTAATTTGCAGAATAATTTATATAATTAAAATAAATGCAAATATTGTTTACTGGGTTTTTGGTATTGTTTGGGTAACTAATATATCATTCATTTTTAAATATAATCTGTCTGCTAATCTCTCTGTATCAGCTATTTTGCATATATAAATATTTGAAAAATTCATAAGTAGATAATTGTTTATATTGATTTATAAAATACAATTTTAAATTTTAATAAATATTCTTCTCTGAAATAAAAATTTTCCATTTAATAAATCGCAGAAGGCATGAATGTTAGAAGTAATAATTAAAATAGGAGAAACTGCAGTATAATGTTTTCATTTGATTGATATATAGCAGTTGTGTTCAACCTTTTTTGTTATGCGAGCTACTTTTCTATACTAAGTTATTTGGCGATCTACTCTCTTATATAGATCACCTTCCCCTCCCAAGGAGCTTGCCCCAACCTGATATTTAATTATGTACAACTATGCAGTTAAATGCGCTCACTCACTTCGGAGGACCCATACTCCCAGCTCTAAAAACTTTATTTGTATATTTAAAAATTTATTTATCACTTTTAATTATTTTAATTCAACAAATATATTGGAATAAAATATTTATTTCTCTATTTTGAAAAACCAAAGTTAGAAAAAAACAACAGATTGATTATAAACACATAACTTACAGGAAATGCCGGTTGATTAAAAAAAAGTTAATGTGAAATTTGCCATTATTTGGAGCTGGCAATATTTTCATAGTCATGTTGATACGAAGATGTGGCCAATGGCAGACAAACATCCAAAAGATCATTTGTAATTTAGTTTCTTGATCTTTTTTATGGTGTTCATATTTGAAAAAGCCGATTCTGACAGATTCTGACAAGTATGTCGATCTGAAACACGATAGAATTTTTTGCGCAATATCAGTTAATATTGGAAACTTTTCATGCATAACTTTTCCAAATGATAGAAAAATTATTGATTTGACAATTTTAATAAAAATAAATAAACAATAGCAATACGCTTAAAGAGAATTAAAAAGTAATACAAAATAATGATAAATAAATTATATTTTCACTTTTAATTAAATTTGTAAGGAGGAATAAACAAGAGATTGACCAAAAATCGCTCCGCAGTGGACAGGTTGAATACCCCTGATATATAGTATTAATTCTTTTAATTAAAAATAGATATGAATTTACGGTTTCAATAAATCTTTAGAAAGATGAAGTTTCAAATAATTAAAAAAATAAATATATACAGTATCAATTACTATATAATACTATAATAATCATCTTTTATCGTGATAGTCCTTACATAACATTAAAAAAATGTCGAAACAGTAAATGCATTGATCATTGAGTATGATATTACCTCATAAATTTAATAAATGTTCTTCTTAAGCATAAAAATAAATAGATTTTAATACTGTAGTTACTTATATCATGAAGATTTAATGATAAATTAATCTTTTGTTCTCCATTCTGAATGTGCAATTTGTTTTATCACTGAATTCAAAGCTTTAATTATATTTTTTATCCTTTTAATTATATTAAGTCATTAATTATTTACTTGCTATTTTCTGTATTTGATTTTAATATTATAATTTACAATGATTCATAATTTATCTTTATATCAAAACATAGATTTATGAAAACTGATAATTATTTCGAAGTAGAACTGCCCATGTGTTTAATAAACGATACTGAGAACAAGTTTAACATTGTAAATATAACATTGCTAATTATAGATAGTAATAATAAAAGTAGAATATTTGTCACGGAATTTTTTTTTTTTTTTTTCTTGTGCATTGGATTTGTCGCGATTGTGCCAGAAATGACTATTATGTTGTAAATAAATTTAAATATCTTTGACAATAAACGAGATTCTTGGATAACTTATCGATTAAATTAATATTCACCCTGATATTGATTATTTTGAAACATTGAAGTTTCCCACATCGCAACCCATTCAACAAGAACTCTATTAAAATTTCTACGGTTTCGGAGCTAATTTTGCTTTTAACATAATCTTTTACTCTGGAATTATACTTAATATAAGTTTTTTTACCGCTTTAAATCACATATTAAGAGGTAGCCATTTAGGAATCATTAAGAGTTGTTCACATCCGCTATGAGATCAGATCAACAATGGGGATTAACGAGACGGATCTAGATATCGCTAAAAACTCTCCTCGGATTTCAGTGAGACTGGATTCGACATACTATTTATTACGGGAATTGATCCCATCCCCATTAATCATCTTCATCATCCATCTTGGGAATTAATCCGAAATCTTATAGACGGAAAATAAAGCTCGTCTATACGGTTACCAATTAACTCAAGTTTTCATTGATTTGGACTTTTGAATAATGTAATATATTCCTCGTGAATGCTTGAAAAATGCGAACCATGAATGCCATGATAAAGACTCTCTCATAGAACATTATAATGAGAATAATTATATAAAATCATCAAACTGATGTATGGACTTCAGTTTACAAAGTAATAGGCAAGTAATTAACTGTTTAAGTTTAATGCACGTCATGATTTATTTAAATAAGTACTTGAACAAGAGAATTTAATTCAAAAATGAAATCACGGATATAAGAATTCTATCTTTGTTTTGATCATAAAAATGACTATATCAATTTGAATATCTTCTTCAAATAGTCAAGTATGTTCAGTTTATCTCTCCATACATTTGTAGCTTTCGTTGTTATTCCTGTTTGGTTTTGCTACTTCAGAAAAACAACATACATTTATTTATTTAATATAGTCTATCCGAAAAAGACAAGTCCAGAGTATTTCTTAAAAGTCTCTATCGGTACTATTCCAAAGTCTTTCTAAGTATCATCTCGATAAATCTGGATTTTCAAAATAAATAATGGTAACTCAACACACTCATTCTACAACTAGTCAAATGTAGTCGTAGCTTGAGAGGCTATCAATTCGATGAACTATTTCTACAAGAGGAATATTGATCCTAAGAAATCTTTTTAGTATTTCACTGTGTCATAGAATTCTTCATATAAACTTTATACCAGATATCTTTATGAAATTTTACGGTTATCTAAGTTTAGATGACCAGCAAAATGTTTATTTTTCCAGGAATAGTATATATCTGCAATCAGAAACGTTCTACGTTATAATCAATGTTACATCAACCATAGTTACTTGCTGACAATTATAAATTATACCGCCAATCTACAGTTCCATACATTACAGTATTATTCCAAAATTTGATAATAAATGAACCATTAGATCAGTGTATCTAGCAGCATGTTACAATGAGGATCTTGTTCGATATTTGGAAACTTGTATTATTGTTGCAAAATCCGTTCTAAAATAGACTTAACTACAAAAACATCATTATAGTTCATAATGTTCTGCTAGAAATAAATGAATAATTATATTCCCTCTAATGATCATGTAGAAAAATTTAAAAATGTTTAATATTATTCACTGATAATCATTGCATATCGATCTAAGAAAAATTTATTAGAATTAAAGCCTAAATATAATCTAATAATTTTAATCTTAACAAAATCTGATGGTTTTAGTTCAACATTAGCGTATATGAATTCATATTCCGTGATATTGTATTGAGACCATTCTTAATGGTACTTAAAATCTATAGAATGTTCAAATATTGTATAGCTATGTTGTAAATAAATGTGTAGGAATAGAAATATTCTGGGGTGATTCCAATACTCGAATAGAATTATATCAATGAGTACGAGTGGCAGATCCACTACAGTCACGTATACTCAGTTCGTGCCAATGAAAGAAAAATTAAAACGTAGTAATTGCAAGAAAAAAGAAAAACACTCTGCTTTACAAATCTCAAGAGTTTTGAGTTCTCTATATAAATAAGTATCACACAAATAAACGAACTATCAGACCGTTTAACAAACATTTCAACTCGAATTTTTTTGAATAACTATGATTTCCAGAAAATAAATAATAATCTGGTTAATTTCTATTTACTTTTCTTATTATTTATTTTATTTTGGAGAGTGGCCCTCAATTGACATGAAATATGATTTTATAATATATGTAATATAAAATCTATATAATACAATAATGGATACATTCTAAAACTCAAGTCACCCTGATTAATTTCATATGATGTCAGAAATACAAGCAGGATCATTTTTTTCAATAATGCCTTCTGAAAATTTGAAATGATCAAATTTATTAAATCATCAAAAGAGAAATGAGAAAGTGATCAAGATCAATTTCTTTCAACAATTCGTTCTAAAAGATGCACTTGTTTCTACTGTCTCAGGTAATATGAGACAGTAGAAACAGATTTTATAAGCAAGTATTGAATACATCTCTGAAGATATACCAATTTATAAATTCTCTGAAGATATTTATTCAAAAAGACGAACGTTGACTTATTTTTGGTTGATAAACTGATTTCTGATAAAACTATAAATTGATTAACTAAAAGACTTTTGGTTGATGATGATATTTTGACTCAATTCATCTCATTCATTCAATTCAATACATAAGTTTTAAAAATTTTTCTCCTTATTTTTTCTTTTCCCCAAATAAAACTTAAAAAAAAAAAAATGTAAAAACAAACCTAGCAGAAATTCTCGATTTTTCATTAAAATCACTTTCTCTAGTCTGCCGAAGACAAGTTTTATTCGTTAATATAATGTCTAAAGTGAATTTTAATCTTTTAATTTTAAAATACTGAGAGTCGTAATTTAGTGCTTATTTAGAGAATTTGCAATAATATATTAATAAATATTAATATAGGCTATTATTGCAAAAATATAAAAAGATAATTTTTATTAATAAAATTTAACTAATAATTCAATTAAACTATTGCATGAATTACATTAATAATAATATAATACTGTATTGTAATAACTTTTATTAACTTATTTGTTAGTGTATAATATACTATGTATAGATAACGTCTCCCAACAATAATTTTAATAAATGCATTAAAAATTTTTTTGTTTTTTCCTTCATTCACACTTGCTTCACGAATGAAGAAATATCTAGAATTTTAAATGATGTATTAGGGCACGTTTCCTAAAAAGTATGCTCTTCTAGTGAAGCGAAGCAATAACAAAAATTACTAGATGTTTTCTGAAGCAACTCTTTCATAAAACTATGAAATCTATGGCTAAAGAAGTTCCATATATTCTAATACAGTAAAACCTCGATTTTACGGACCTCGATTCTATGGACTTCGGATTTTACGGACACCATTCCAAAAATAATATTAATACAATATTTGCATAAACTGTCTACAGTACAGTACTTGAAGTTGAAAGTGACTAAGTACAG
>WUQG02007975.1:0-12018 GCA_011317285.2 Androctonus mauritanicus
GCCAATTACTCTAGATAAAAAAAATTTCAAGTTCTTGGGCAACTCCAACACAAAGATATGGAGGTGTCAAAAGTATGCGGCTGCGAATGCGGATTTTCCGGATTTTTTAATTTTTCCTTTCTTTGTACCCTAAACACTATCTTATTTCCAAATTTCAAGTTTCTAGGGCTACTAGAAGTACGACTGATTTTTGATGATCGGTCAGTGCCGAAAAAACGAAATTTTGAGTACATATATATTTTGAATTAGAAAAGATAGACGTGTGAAATTTAGAGGTTTCGTTCCGTTTACTAACTACTCTAGATAAAAAAAAAGTTCAGATTCGTGGGCAATTCCAACACAAAGATATGGAGATGTGAAAAGTACCCTGAATTGTTTCCAGAAAATCGACTTGGCGGCGGCACTGCCGTGCCACCAGAACTTAAATACAGCGCCATGAACTGCCCCAGCAATGCCGTGCACGGGTCTGCTAGTAAATATATATTCTCAATATTTATTTCCTAATTTTAATAAATAATGTCAATTAAATAGCATGATTCATTGAAAAAATACTTCGTTGTTTAATTCAGGATAAGGATTGCAAAACACCATAATTTTATACGTTACATATTAATTGGTACGCTGGGAAGCGCTAACTACGTTAGCAAAAAAAGATTTTTGTTATTAAAATTATTTAAAAGTGAAATATAATGAATGACTTCTATAGTTTTCTTATGTATATTAAAATAAGATGTAAAACATATAATACGTATTATTTTGTCGTTATTTACAGATAATTTCCAAAAAGTTATAATTTAAAAACCTAAAGAACATCAAAATTTTGCAAAAACTACCATTACGATTATAAAGCAACATGGGCCAAAGCTGTTTATAAGTTAAGTGTGGCAATGATAGCAACACAACGCAAAACATATTTTAAAGTAGATACGCTGCTATGACTACATCATAGCGATTGACAGTTGAACTATATGTTTAGCTAAAACGCAGCTATGCAGGCGTTAAGAATTCATGACATTGGTTGATATCCACTAAAAAAATAAATTATATTTAATTATTTGATTACGTAAGTTATTTTATTCCTCGATGCAAGGAATAAAATATTTTACATAATCAAATAATTAACTACAATTTATTTTTTTGTTTTGAATTTCAAACTTGGAGAAAAAAGATTATTTAAAATCCTTTTTCTACTATAGTATTTTCTATCAATACTATTCAATTTTTTACTATTAATTAAGTTATAATTAAATTATAACTTAATTTAATTATAATTAAGTTATAATTTAATTAAGTTAAATTAATTAAGTTCTGTTTTTGTATTTTATACTTATAATTTATATAAATTAAATTATAAGTATAAAATACAAAAACAGAAAAAATATAAAAATGGATATATTTTTATTAATTTCGGCATGTACAAAGAATCATAATCTTGAAAACTTGATATTAGCAAATTGACCATCATAACCTAAAAAATTAAAAATGAAAACGTTAACTATTAAGTTTTGAATGAGATTTACACATTATTTTGAAAATAAATCTAATACAGTATATGAATTTGCATAACCTTTAATTAATATTCAGTTTTTAACTTAAATTAATTAAAAATACAGTATATAGTTTACTCTAAATTTTAAATTACTTTTTAAGTTAAAAATACAGTAGACTCGCATTTTTACGATCCTCAAATTTTTTCGTTTTTACAAACTATTGAGTTAGTCCCTAAAGGTATCCCTTAGAACTAATGTTAATTAATGCCAATCCCATTTACGAACTTTTTTGGGGATCCGTCCGAATTCGTAAAATCGAGAGTCCACTGTAATATACCTTAGTTTAAAATTTATTATAAATAAAAAATAAATAAAACTGACTATAATTATATAATAAGCCTAGATCAACGATCTGGCTTTGACTTATAATTTAAGTATAGAAAAAAACAAATTCTTTTACTTAGGTTTGTAAAAAGCAGAATTTCTAATGTTATAATGAATATAGTATTCAGTATCAGTTTATACATAGATCATGAAAATTTAATTTTTCAAAAAATAAAATATAAAATTTAGTTAGATAATTTAAAATATAGGGAAAGATGGGAACAGTGAAACATAAAAAATATAACAAGCCATATTCTGAATATTTACAGCTGCATTTTCATTTAATTGTTTTAGTATCATACAACCAGATCTTTATTGACTAATAACAATATTTGGATACAAAAAACAAATTGCAAATACAAGCATTTTATTTTGCAAAAAAATATTTCGTGTCTCACTGTGCCCCAAGCAAATGGGGTACAATGAGAGGAAAGTCATTACTGTTTTTTTAGACACTTTGGCTGTTTTATCAATGTTAGATCATGATGGAATAGTCAACAAATGATTTCTCTTGTTCCTCAGTGAATATCTTTTCTTGCGTCTGGATCTATTTTAAATTTAGGATACCGTTTGAAATACTAGCTTCATTTTTGACGCTGCTATTTTCACTCATCCCTTCCTTTCTCACCATGCGAACTGCTTCCCGCATGTTTTTATCAGAAAAAGTGCCGATAACCGTTTTCCTTTTTCGATTTCGAGACATTTTTTCAACTGCAAGAAAATTATATTAAAATTAATGCTGGGGAAATTTATGCTCTTGACAAATTGTTCATTTAAAATTAAATTTCTTCCAAATGTTTGAACCTAGAATTGGCAAAAATATTACTAAGGACAGTTCTACTATACCCCAACAACGACTGTCTCATTGTTCCCCATATAGACTCCAATTGACATTTTGGAGAATGCTGCTTATATATTCCAGATAGAAAACTACAGCAACTGGCAAAATAAATATATCATTCATTGTTTGCAACAGCGTCACTGCAATGCTTACCTGATAAATACTTATCCAGCCACATGGGCAGAAGTACATGAGCAAAACTTTACTTGCCTTATAACTTTCCAACTGGTGCTCCAAAACCAAGCTTCAGCACATGGCCCCATTTACACAGCAGTTGATGTATAAGGCTATGGTTGTAGCTTTCTGTAACAGATAAACACCACTGGACAGTTAGCAATAAACATTTCAAAATTGTGGTGTCTCACTGTTTCCCATCTTACCCTATTCTATAGTGTAGTTAAAAATTCAATCAGAATTATAGTTTAACCATCAACAACTAGGAATGCAGGAGATCGATGCTATGCATCCTTAATGATATGAATGAGTTCAGAAAATGCTCCAAAAGTTTCCGCTGGAGAAGCTAATGAATGACGTCACATCGTGAGACAACGTGATTTGTTGAAAGGTATCATTTCAACCGTTCAACAAATTATGTTATCTCGCGATATGATGTCATTCATTAGTTTCTCCAGCGGAGATTTCTCGCAGAATTTTCTGAACTTACCCTATGCAAAATTCTTAAATAAAAGCATAAAGAAATAATAATTTTAAAATTATTATTTCTTTATGCTTTTATTTCTTTATGCTCTTAAATAAAGGCATAAAGAAATAATAATTTTAAAATTATTATTTCTTTATGCCTTTATTTAAGAGTGAATTCATTTTTGTGATTATTTTAATTTGAAGAAAATTTTCTTTGATTTTTTACAAATGTCGCAACGTCTTTTATCATCATTCAAATTTAGTCCAATTTTATCCAAATGAAAAATTCGAAAATTAAGAATAATTATTTTAATATGCATTTTTAATGATTACAGCATACCATCATATATCCTGCATAAATTAAATAAATTTTGGAAAATTAAGAAAAATCTGGTTCGGGATGAATCGAGTGATCAACTTCTCACGATTCTCTTAAATTAATTAAAGAATTTTGAATTATATTATACTGTATTTTAGATATAAAGATTAATTTTTTGGGATTCGAGCGAAATTGATCTATTGTAGCTAATGTAAAATAATCACTCGCCTTTTTATAGGCAATTTTAATGAAAAAAGAAATTTGTACCGATATTTAAGTAACACCGGGAAGTCTAGAGAATAACATACAAAGAATATCAAAAAGTACAAATAAAAACATTATCACGAGAAAATTTCTCAAGAAAACAATACAGACTAAGAAAATCTAGGAAAAACAACTTTAAAAACATTCAGTCTTCACAGTCCACTTTCTGTTAAATTTAAGAAAAAATAATTATTGAATTGTTAACACCATAATAAAAATAATTTTTTGTATATTGTTTCGCGTCATCGACCATTTTTTATAATAGATATTGAATAGATTACACATTCCATTTTGCTTTAATGAATTGGAATGCATAAATTAGCAATATATTCATTTTTCAGAAAGATAAAAAATATGCATATTAAAACGAGTAAATATTATAAAGTTTATTTTGATTGGATTAAAATAGTTATTCAAACCTGATGTAAATGGATATGAATGTCATAAAGTGGAAATGTCTCGATTACTAAAGATCAGCAATAGCTATAAAGCAAACTTCTAAATTTATTTAGTTTACAGATATTTTAATACAACTCCATCTGTCGATAATAAACTGAAATTAATAAATACAGATCATTTGAAACTACAATATAATAATTTCTTTTAAATTAAAACAATTTTGTTATTTTGCATCGCTGCTAACTATCAACCATTAAAAATAAATACTATACTATATTCAAACGATTCCTTTATAAAGAAAGTTTCGTAACAAATCCAATTAATTATTACTGTTTTCTCTCTTATGCCGACCTGCCTGCATCAGTTTACATATATTACATCTTTATATTTTATTTATTCGTTTAAATCTAGTAAGTGAAACATAAAATACAGTACTGTAGTTTAATAACATCTCCCAAATATAAAATACAGTAGTTCAGTAATATCTCCCAAATAAAAATTTCAAGATACACAGTGAAAAATAAAAATAAATCAATAAATAAAATCAAATTCTTGTAGCAATATACAGTATAAGATTTGTTTTAAAATTTAACTCAATAAGGAATCAGAATATTTAATTAAAAATAAGGCAAAAATAAAAAATATTTTAAAAATAAAACATTTTATTAAATCATTGAGATATTAGTAATTATATTGTGCTATTAAACGATTTAAATGATCTAATCATTTTTAACTTTTGAGTGTTGTTTAATTTTGATTTTTTATGTTAAAATATATATTTATATATAAGCCTATATATATATTAAAATGAACTTACACAGAGTTCATTTTAATTTAATAAATATTTGGACTTTAATGTATACATCATTAATTAGCAATAGATTTTCGTTAATTTTTATTGTATTTATATAATATCTTATAATTAAATTATGTAATATAATAATACTAAAATGATGATATATTGATCATCATTTGTGTTATATCATTTTCAATCTTTAAGTGTAGATCACAGCAAACAATAACGATCAGTTTTATCTTACTTATTTATTGGCATTATTGCGCATACTGTCCAAAATGTTTAAAGTAAATTACATAAGGAAATAAATTCTAAAAAGGGAAAAAGTGTTTTCTTTTTTCTCTGACTGTGATCTAATAATTTCCCACGCTGAGAAATTGATAGCTAAAAGAAAGATGTAAACGACGCAAGGCGATATTCCCCCACACTCCATTGATTAATTGCAAGAAAGAGAATAATTTATGATCGCCTTGTACGTAGAATATTTCTTTTCGATCCATTTACACTTTACTTTGAACGGAATAGAAGAGGTTGACACCGACCGGGTCGCCGACACGACATAACGGTCACAATTCGCTTGAAAGAGCACGAAAATTCAGTATTTAAATGCTGCCTAAACAGGCTATGTCACAAACAGCTCGACACGTGGAAGTGAGTCAAGTTCCCAATCATAGCGGCGGAAGTCCATAATTTACAATATGGTCAAACTACTATCCCTTTGGGTAAGTTGATCTTATTTATGAATTTATTATCTACCACCATCGATTAGGGCTCGTTCTATTTTGTCAAAAGATTTCAATATGTTAAATACAAAGTACATATATTTATAAAGTAATATGGGCAAAATACATATATTTATAAAAATATAAATATAAAATTTGTATATTTACAAATGTATGCACTTTGCGCAGTATTTATACTATAAAGCATGAAATATTTATATAATAAGATAAATTTTCTTTTAATTAAAATAAAAGCCGAAAACAGAAATAATAAAAGATCAATGAATGCAGATTGATCCTAAAGATTTTAACTGAATTAATTTTACTCAGTTCAGTTTTGTTCAGCTTCGTTGAAACAAACTTGACAATTATTGATTTTTATCCAAATGAAAATAGCACCATCTTTAAATATTAATTCAAAACTGAACTAAACTTTAGTAGAAAATTATTAATAATCATTAAAAAATTTCCGTTTAATTTGGCAGAATTAGATTCATCTAGATTATAAATACACTTGAGATTTGATTTATTGTTATTTATTTTTATAAAATAATTTTCATAACGTTTATTTTGAATAATTATTAAATAAATTAAATAAAAAATTATATCCAAAAAATTGTTATAGATTTTAATTTATAGAGCAATTAATAATATACTAATTGCTTTTCCTGCAATAACTACCTTTCGTATCTCTAGGGAAAGTTAGGGATGTTTTCGTTAACCTTGACATGCTGTATATATATAGTTAATAGTCAAGAAATAGCTTTAGAAGGCAAACTGACGAATTTGCCTTCCTCCGAATCTATTAAAATTGGAGATTTGGAAGCGGCAGAAAGTAAGCATCATGGTCATTCCGAGAAACATCACCACCATCACGGAGAACATCACAAGCATCATAAGGAACACGATGGTCACGACGAAGGTCACAAAGATCACAAGCATCATCATCACGATTGGGATGAACATGATGATCACCATCATCATGAAGAAGGAGATCATCACCATCATAAAGAAGGGCATGAACACGAAGGACATCATCATAAAAATCATCATCATGAAGGTGACAAACATCATCATGAAGAAGACGGTGAAGGACACCACCACGAGAAACATGGTGATCATCACCATAAAGATCATGGACATAAAAAGCATGGGTTTAAAAATTTCTATCACAAAGAAGAACACGGCCATCACAAAACTTACCACGATCATCATCATGACGGTGATCATCACGATAATGAACACGAAGATCACCACGAACATGAACATCATGGTGGAAAGCATCATAAGCATCATCATGAGAAAGAACATCACGACGATCACGACCATGGTCATCATCATCACAAGCACCATGAAGGTGGTCACCATAGTCAACATGGAGAACATCATAAACATCACGGCCATCATGATCACGACGAACACGATCATCACCACAAAGGTCATCACCATCATCACGAACACGATGAACACGGAGGGCACGGACATAAACATCATGAAAAATACAACGATGGACACCATGATCATGACCACGATCACGATCATCACGACCATCATCATCGTTATCATTAGTGTAATAAAAAAAATTGAATTTATATTTAGTCAAATGATTATTTATCTTCTGATGCATAAATTGCTCTTTAATTGTTTGTATAAGTGGTTATTTGTAACGGACATATCCGTTAAGCACTTCGTCAATAAATTGATTTAATGTTAGATCGCGTAGATTGTTTTTACCATTCTCGTTATTTCAAATAAACATTCTATGATTAAGTACAAACGTTATAATATGTTTTAAAATCTAAAAATGTTTCAATATCATTTAAAACATTTTTAGATTTATCAAACATTTTTAGGTATGTTTACGTGCTGAGTAAGTAAATCTTTCTATTCTTAAGTTATTCTTAAGTTTATTTATAATATTATATATTTAGTATTATCATTATTTTCGCGTACGTGTGTTTGGTAATTGAAATCTTCAAAATAATTAATATTCAATAAAATTCTATGTTAATTTATTAAAAAAATTAATATTGTCTTAAGTATTTCGATTTTGATTTAATATTTATTTCTTATAACTGATATTTATCAAGTTGGTTCTAGAATAAATTTGAATTTATAGAATGAAAAACATAAATTTTGTTTCTTTTTCTGTAATTAATAAATGATTTTGAATGGATTTTATTTTGAATTAATATTTTATAAAATATTTAGATCGTTAGTATTGTTTTAAACATTAAAAATATGGTTATAAAATAAATTTGGATATCTACCTGATATAATTCTTGCTATTCCAAATTATTTAGGGGAAATTAACACTTTCTATTCCCATTGTCTTCGCATTTTGGATAATTACTATTAAAGCTGAAAATAATGAAGATAGTTCAGTTGAAAATTATCCTAATTTAATTGACTGGTTAAATTCTGGTCATGGAGAAAGTATGGATTTGGATGTAACCGAAACTAAGCATAGTCCTCATCACCATTCTCATGGCTCAAAACATCACTATCATCATGGCAAACATGATCATCATCATCATAAGCATAAACATCATGACGATGAGCATAAACATCACGATGAAGATCATCATCGCTGGAAGAAGCATCGAGATCATGACCATCACGAAGATGGAGATCACCATCATAAAAAACATGATCATTATCATGAAAAACATCATCATCATAAACACGATAAGGAAAGTGATCATCATCATCGTGAACATCACGGTGACGGTCATCATCATGAAAATAAAAAGGATCATCATCATAAGAGCCACGGTCATAAGAAAGACGGTTTCAAGAATTATTATCATAAAGAAGAACACGGTCATCACAAGACATATCATGATCATCATCACGATGGTGACCATCATGATAAACATCACGAAGATCATCGCGAACACAAACATCACAATAAGAAACAGCATGATCATGATGACGAGAAAAAACATCATCACGATGATGAAGATGGACATCATTATCATAAACATCATAAGGGTGATCATCATAAACATCACGAAGATCATCACAAAAAATACGGACATCACAAACATGAAGAACACGATCATCATCATAAAGATCATCACCATCATAAAGATCATCACGAACATGGAGGACACGGACACAAGCATCATGAAGGATATCATGGTGGTCATCCTGAGCACCATCATTACCATCACGAACACCATCATCGTTAATAATTTTCTTTTAAAATATCAAAAAATGATTGATTTTTATGGAAGTGTGCTTTTAAATTCTACTCAATATAGTCTATTTTTTACATTTTTATAAAGCATTTATATTTTATATATTCTTAAATTTTGCATATTTGTAATGTTTTATATCGCTTTTTACAAAAATAAAAGATTTTATAAAAAATATCCAATTTTGATTTTCCGATAACTTATTATTTAAAAATCTAATACTATACGGAAATATTATTCATCGGTACATATTTTTAGTTTCTGATTATTTTGATTATTTTTGATACATTTTATCATATTTTCACAATGCCAAGACTAACAGTTTAAAATATCACTCAAAGATAATTATTTTCTCTAAATTTTCTATTAAATTATTTAATTAATTCTTTATAAAATTTTCTAGATTAATATTCATGAAAGGTTTTAAATACTTAAGTGAACATTTATTATATAATTTTATTAATTAGAATATTTAAATATTCCTCTTTCAGAAGGCAATGTTGTTATTAAATTTGTTTATTTACTGGATGCCAACAGCAATTGCTGACAGAGTAGAAGAAATAGAATTTACGGATTTTCCTTCTTTTCTCTTGAAATTTTTGAAAGATTCACATGGAAGCGAAGAAGAACTCGACGTGGCCGAAGACAAGCATCAATTTGAAAAACAGAATAAAAAGAGTGACCAGAAACATAAAGAACAACATCACAGTACTAAATTTGATGTTCTAGAAGGAAAGCACCCTCATCACCAGAAGAATTACGATGGTAAAAAACATCATCGCTATAAAACTTATGATACTTATCATAAGAAACATCGTGATCACAACGAAGGTTATAAGCATCGAAAAAATAGTTATGGAAAATATAAGAAACATGGAACTCGGCATGATCACGAAAAAGGACATCGCCAGGATAAAAAACACGGAACTGATCAGGACAAACATCGCTATCATAAACATCAAGAATATGGGGTTCATCGCAAGAAAAATACACACGGAGAAAGCCATCATCATCGAATCCGTGGAGATCATCATAATAAAGATCTAGGCCACAAGAAACATGGATTTAAAAATCAATATCACAAGGAAGAATATGGTTATCATAAAACATATCATGACCATCAACATGATGATAAATATAAATCCAAAGAATATTCTGATCATCATAAACACGATAAGAAAAAGCACACAGTCAATTTTAGTCATCATCCTCACAAAGAACATCATGGCGATCATCATCATCATCATCACAACGACAACCACCATCATAATGATGATGAACATAATCATCATGACGATAATCACCATTATAACGACGATAAGTATCACCATCATCATCAAAATGATAACCATCATCATAATGATGATAAATATAACCATCATGACGATAATCAGCATCATCATTATCATCATCACCATCATCATCACCATTACCATCATTTTTAAAATCTGGAAGTTATTTGCCATAATAAATTAGTTTTTTCTATTACAAACAATAATTGTCAATTAGTTGCCAAAATACGCGTAGAATTTTGTACGTTTTATTATATTGTATATAATTTTGAATAAAAGTTTATTTACGGTATATTTCATTTATTTAAAATTTCATTTTTATCTTCAAAAACTTTCTTCATTCTCGGTCAAAGTATACACTATACTTTGAAAAATTAGGCATTGTCTACAGAGATTTTTAAAGCTCGCATATTTATAAAATTTGCAGAATTAAATTTTAAAAGTTCATATAGTCACAAAATAGGCAAACCTTAAATATAAATAACTTTATGCAAGGATAGCGATAAAAAATTATTTGATAGAAAAATATCAGAAAAATGGAAAAATTCTAGCGAAATATTCTTTAAAACAGTAAGCACTTATAAATTTCACCATAAAACTTTGAATTTATAATATTTTACATTTATTAAATCAGACAATAAATAGTTTTATTTTAATACAACAGGTATTGATTGGAATGATAGTCTTCATCAAAGCTTCTACAAATGGATGGAAAGATTTAAAATCTTCTGAAGCTAAAAATAATCCTCATAGATATCATCATCATCTAGTGACCAGCAAAAGTCAACAAGGTAGACACAATAAACAAGGAGGAGGGAGGAAGAGCGACGGAAAAGAATATGAACAACACGAACAATACGGAGATCGGCACGAACGCAATAGAGGTACTACATACTTGAAAACTTATAAGCATGATAGTAAGTCACCTGAAGAACATCATAAAAAACGAAATAAGGATATGGAGCGATATACTTTCCATCATCAAGGTGATCATGGAAGAGATAAAGGCCATGAACAGAAAAAATTTCGAAATGCTGACTACAGAGAACAACAAGGTGATGGAGGATCCTATCATCTGGTGCATTATAAAGGCGATCCTCCCGTTGACCATCAAGAAAAGCCACATCGACGTCAATACTATTATCGACCCAAAAATCAATCGGATCGACGCCATTATGACGATTTTCACGATTACTATCGTAAACCATAAGAATGCAAAGTATTTAAAGAGTACTCTATAATTGTAATCTTCCATTTTAGATAGATTAAAGAATTTGAAATAATTATTTGTTCTATTTTTTAATGTACATTGAGTAGGCCTTCCAGGCATATACATTTTATATTTTAAATGTTCCTTATTTAATAAGCAGTCACATGGAACCGCGATTACTATTAAACTGAAGGGATAGAGATTGTATATCCAACTGCTTATATTTTGTAGAAAAATCAGAGTACAGCACATTGATCATCCTACATGGTTTCGGTTGATTTATCATGGAATGTAGTCAATTCATGAGAACCTTTTTGTATTCTTACTTGTTAGTACAGTGGAGTATGCTACAACGAATTAATTCGTTCTAGAACGTTGTTCATTATAGCATCTGTTCGTTCTAGCATACATTGAAATACAGGTATTTAGGAATAATCCGTTCCATGTCCAGAGTCTAGA
>WUQG02007986.1:0-12017 GCA_011317285.2 Androctonus mauritanicus
CTCCCAACTTCTTTTATCATATTTCTGCTTATCATTTCTATACTTATTGTAAAGGATTGAATATCTTGTTATTGCAATTTTGGGATTAACCTTCTGGGCTGTACTTCTTATAATGTTGAAATACTCTCTAACTATAGTAAAAATTAAATTTTCCAACAATAGAGATTTAATGTGCCAAATTATAAAACATCAAATTATAGAAAGAACTAGATTACATGGATTATACTGCAATTTGAAATTTTCAAACCAAATTGAGTTTTATTTTAAAATTCAAATCCAACTCGATTCAAGTTTCAAACAATTTGCACATCTCTACTATTAATTTATTGTGAAGAAAGTCAATTATAATTTCATAATTATGATTGCTTTAATAATTTGAAACTTTCATAATTAAGATGTGTTTATTTATCACAAGCATTGCTAAAACAATTATTATTGCCTATATTTTTAAATTTAAATAAAATTACAGTATATTGCTAAATTACCTATCTAAGATTGATGCTTGTTTAGCAAGTTCATCTGCATGTAACTTAGCTTCCTCAACTAATGGAGTCAATTCTTCTAATTCATTTTGTAATTCTTCCAATTTATTTACTAAATCTTTTGATGTTATATGCAAATTTTCAAAATTTACTATCATCATCTAAATCAAAATAAAATGATAAAAAATTAAGTAATGTATCAAAAATTATCAAAATTTATAGAAAAATTTTATTATATTTATAATATTAATGATCTAATAAAATAATATCTTCAGTCATAATCAGTATTTAATATATAAATGAAAATCAGTTTTAATTCATTTCAATCAGGCATCCATTATCAATGAAACAAAACAGGAGCATAAAGAAATTAATGCAAACATTTATAAAATTTAAATCAAATATATCTATAGATTGAATTACATATTTATAAATAATTATACAATATCAAAGATAACAATTAGTCTTTGGTTTGCTTTTACACAAATAATTATACAATATCAAAGATAACAATTAGTCTTTGGTTTGCTTTTACACAATGGTTAGAAACATGGATATACTCATAAATATATACATGCCATTTACATAAAGATAAGGAAGCTATGAATAATAATGATAGTTCCGGCATCTAGAATCTGCAAACTAATAGCCAGACAGTTAAAATACATATTAGACTGTCTCTTCTCTATTTGCTTACAAGCTTAAATATTTAAAAAAAATTATTACAGAGAGTAGCTGGCAATATACACATAGTATTTACCACCTTACATAATGATAAGGATAGATACTGTATATCCAAAATCTTGGTTAGATGTCTATACAGTCCCAATTTGGAATAATAGCCTAAATAGCCTATGCAGAGATAAAGAATATGTGAGAGTGATAAAACATAATCTAAATAAAAACAATCTTATAATGGATAAAATGACAACAACTCTTTCAAAAGGATCTATTGAATATAATTTAAACATCAAACGGGATGAAAAATAATAAAGTAGTTAAGATGTGTGATAATGTTAAACACTGTTTTCTCAAAGAAGCTTTAATTATAAAATAAAGGAAAAAATGGATCATCATCATTAATGACCACCCCTGGAACTATTCTTGAAGGCATGATTATTTATTATTATGAATAACCTATAAGATCTTTATGTTAGTCTTCCAATAGTCTATATTTATATTTGTATATTATATTAATAATAATATTTAATTATTATTTATAATTTATATCTAAAAAGGATAAAATCAAATTAGTTTTAGTTAATGCAATGTTGTTATTTTTGTTTAATGTATGTTGTAAATTATTTTATATTTTAATTTTTACTTATATTTTTAATCAACTTTGTTTTTAACTTGTTCTTACATTTTAAATTTTTATTATTGTTCTGTTTCTATGGAAATGTCTATAACTCTTTATGAATCTATGGTGGCTGGAAAGGGATACTTTATGTACTAGAAACATTTCAATAAATTTTTTTTCTTGTCATACTGCTAAATTAGTGTTGGTTTATTTATAGTTTTTCTAGAAAATGTATTTTTAATAATCTTTTGTCAGATTATGGCATTTATAATTATAATAAAAAGTTTGATTTAAAGCATTACCCTAACTGTGATCAAAATTTATTGATGAAAAAGTTTGTTTTTGGAATGCTGGTATCCCAGTTTCATGGATTAAAATTATTGAAATATTGATATTAAGATTTTGGCTGGTACTGAGATGTTTGTAACTCAAGGAATAAATAATAACTGTGTGTGTGTGTGTGTGTGTGTGTGTGTGTGTGTGTGTGTGTGTGTGTGTATATATATCCCACACACACATGCATGCACACACATTTATTAAACAAGAATTCTTAAAGGAAATATAAAACAGTAATTTACATAATGCTTGCATAATGTTAAATAATATCTCCTATAATTCTAATCTCTTAATTTATCTCTGTAAAACATTTTCATGTGTGACCAGAGTTGACACATGGAAACACTTTAGCCTTTCACTCAGAGAATCCAAGCCAAAATCTGGATTCTATACTTAAAAAATTTATATGAATGGGCCTAGCCCATCAATCTCTGTTGCTCTCTAGTAGATGAACTCTTCATGGATATTGAAGATTACTGTAATAGAGCCTACATTAGCACTGCTAGTTAGTTTATAATTAATTAGGAAGCAGCATAAGAAAATATTTCTGAGTCTTACAAAATGAAAAGGAGGAGGCAATTTTAAGTAAAATACAGTAAAGAAGGTCACATCTGCAAAACTATCTACATAACTATTTCATTATATGTGATTTTGGATAATAAAATTTTATTTTTTACTATTCATCTTTATTATAAATCAAAGTACTTTAACTAAATGATAAAAAGATTGAAGCCTTCTTTATAATAATTAAAATACTACTACTGGCTCAGAAAAATGTCTTTTCTTAATTATAGAGTTACCGGTATTAGTTTTTTCAATCATGATTCATTTGAGCCCCAGTAATAATTTATAGAAAATAAATGATTAGTGATCCTTGGATTTGAATCATAATTTTTATCAACAAGTTCTAGCATTTTAATAGTAGAAAATAACTACTATTAAAATGTTTTAATTTGTTATATGCTAAATATATGATAAGCTAAACTATAATTACTATTTCTATCAGCATTTGCATTTTTCATATCAAAAATATTTCAGATCTTATATCAACGCTTTTAATCACTATAATTTGATTATAGAAATCATACTACAAAATAAAAAATATGATGAGTCAAATCAATAATTTCTTAAAAAATTTGTAATTAATTATTAATAACAACTTACCTTTAAAGCAGTGTCTGCATCTTTTAATTTTTCTTTTGCACTCTCAAGAAAATCTGAAGCTTTTTCAAGCAATTTTTCTATTATTTCTTTTATCTCACCTATTTTTTCAATGAATTCCTAGAAATAAAATTGCAATTTTTAACTTAAATAACTAAATTTATTAGTTAAGGTTATACATTGTTATAATAATTAATTTATTAATACATAAAATTATAAATACTTGACTTTCTTTTATTTTATACATGCAAACAAGTACAAAAAACAATTTAATTGTTTATTTATGCTTCACTTGACAAAAAGTACAATATTAGGTATCTTATCAAGGAAGACTAAATATTTAAATCATTTATATTATTTGATACTCTGATATCCTATCTGCAGAAACTGCAAATAAAATATTTTTGAAAAAATTTCAAAAATTCAAAATATTCCTAGTTTCTCATATCTCATAAAATATAATTTCCATTGAAAAATCATATACAAAATATCAATGAAAAAATCATCTGACTTTAGTAGTAATAAAAATTGAATACATAATAATGTAAATTATATTCCTTTTAGATTACATTAGATTAAGCTAGGTTGAATAAAGAGAAGATAAATATCCTAGCACCATGCCTATTTAATAGTTTATTTTTTAACAGAATTGTCAAATCTTATCTTATATAGATATTCTCTGATTTATGTAAGACTTACCATACAAGTTTTCCTAAAAGCATTATATAAATTGAATTTATATGAAATTCAATTTACATAAATACTTTTAGGAATATAATGTTAATTACAATGGTGTACTAAGAACTGAGCAGCAAGAGAAGTTGATAGGCCCCACTATTAGTTAGCTCTGTACATAACATTGTCAACCTAGTGCTTTTCATATAAATCTAGGGCCTATTTTAGTGTTATTTTAGTGTTCATATAAATCTAGGGCTTATTTTAGTGTTACACACAATAATGACACTTTATTTTAGTGCATTTTTATTTAATTTAATGCGAAATATAATGTTTTTCAAAATGGATATATATAAAAATATTCCTTTTTTAAGTATTTAACTATATAAATGAAAGATTTTTATTTTTATCAGAAGTACAGAATCTGTTGGTGATTTCCATAGAATTTTTTATTTTATAAATTCTGTATATTAATTTATAATTTGTATATTTTTTTCATGTGATTAAATGTGTTCTTCTCTTATTTATTTATAATATAATTTCTTATAATGAGAACTTTACCCTTTATGGGCTCCTTGGCTTGTGAATCTATATCTGCTGTACACTCTGCATTCCAGACTGTTATGCTACTGGTTAATTATTATAGTAACAATAAAATGATTTTAAGACTTATACAGTAAAACTCATTTAGAATGAGCAAATACTAATTAAAAGTTTGATTTACATAGATTTTATATACAAAAATTCTCATTGAGAATGTACCTCCTGAAAATAGCCAGTAAAATCAACCTCTATTTAAAGAAAAAAATCAATCCATTAAGACAAAAATTCCTTGTGTGCTTACAAAATTCCATATATTGTATTTTGTATGAAATATTGTGTTAAATATTGACATTATATCCTTGATATGATATTTGAAAAATTTATAAATGCCCCAAATTTGATTCTTTATTATATCTTAAATTCCTGGAAATCAAAATCAGAATCAAATTAAAAATTTAAATTTTGCAGTCTATTATGTATGCATATTAGTTACTCATATTTATTTTTATAATATTACCAAATAAAACTAATTGCAAAATAATAGTAAATTATATCACATAACCTATACCATATTCCTATTAAAATATATAAATTTTTAAAATTTATATATTTTAACATTACACAATTACTGTATTCATTCATGAATATTCTCTCTTATATAATTTTCGTTTAGAGGTTTAAAAATATTTATGAAATTTTCTTGTCTTCATTTTTATTAAAGTGTATGTCCAAATAGAAAATAGAGAAATTTTCCATTATTTTGAGTTTGCACAGAAATATTATTAAAATATCCTGTTAAAAGAAAGAAATATAAAGCCAAAACATGCAAAGTTTCACTGCAATAAACAGATCAGAAATGGAGACAATTAGCAGAACTGCTGAAAGCTGAAATCAGTCTCCCAGCTCTTCTCTATCATTGGGCTATATTTTTTAAATAATTTTGCAAATGTCTTTATTAAGTTAATAATCAATAACAATAGGCATTATATAAATGGCAGAAATATTATGTAGCAAATAATCTGATGTTATGAGTCTGGGAAAATACAATATTTTCTTCAAAATTTGTCTAAAATCAAATCTTTTTTATAAATATCAATTATAGTTTAAAATTACTTTTTTAATAACAAATATGGAAAAAATAAAAGATTTAACACAAAATTTATTGTAAATTAGAATAGTAATTAATCCATTTAGAATTGTAAACAAAATGACACATTTTTTAGAGATCATCATCAAATAAATTACTTTTACCATAAGAATTTAGACACATGGGAAAGTCTATTTATTATTATTTTTTTCTTATATTTAAGCTAATAAAATGCTTATAAGTATACAAATTTTTATTTATTAATTTAATACTTTTCTTTTTCATAGTAAAAGACACCAAAAATGGAGGAAATTAAATGAAATAAATTAATATGTAAAATGCAAACTCAAAATCATACATAAGGATGTATATATTTATTGCATTCTTATGTATAACAAATAATATCTATAACAAGCAATTAAAAAGTAATGTAAATTCATTTAATTTTTTTCCTCTTCATGTGGTGATTAAACACAATCAAATGAGAATATTTTCTCTGGGTGCAGAATAATTTCATCTTCTGAATTTTCTTCTGCAACATTTAGATTTTGTATATCTTCTGTTCTCTTTAAAAATCAGTAATCTGGATTCATTTGTTTTGTATGATAGATCTTTGTAAAGTTCATGGTATACAGCTAAACAGTTTTGAAGCTCTCTCTTGAACTTTGTACTCCTTTCAGTTGAATTGATCATAAAATATAGAGATTATCCAATATTTTCTTTATTAATGATTAGCATGCCAAATTAGAAAATCACATAAAAGAATGGAATGTTGGAAAATTACATTTGGCATAATAACAAAGTTTATCTTGAATAAAAGCTCAAGGAAAATTTGCAAGCTATCATATTAGGTGTGGTTACTACAATTTCCTCATCATGTTATACAAGAGTTGTCTGTATATTAAATAAGAATTTAATTTTTTTGATGATGAATTTTTATTTCAAAAATTACATATCTTTGTTTTATGGATTAAAATTTTGTTTTTATAATTAAAGTATTGTCAATAATTTTTATGTTCATAATAAAATATATTTTATTCTAAAATATTATTAATTATTATCATAAACTAATAATTTAACATTAAAAGAATTACCAGAGTTGGAATATTTTTTGCATCTTCAGTATTTTTCCAATATTCATCAGTATGCTTATTGGCAATATTTGCATTATCAATATAATTAGAAAGAAAATTTTCCAAATTTTTCAGTTGTTCCTTTAATTCATTTAATATTTCTTTATTCAATAAAGTTGGCATTTGAAAATTTTTTACTTCTTCAAGCACTATTGAAATAAAATTTTATTTTAAATATTTTCATTTTATTAAAAACATAATTTCATATCAAATTAATACAGATTGAACAATTGATTTTTCAGAATGTTTTACAAATTATATTGAATAATCATGACTGATCTTCATATCAAATCATGATCAAACTCTGAACTGTTTCATTTCTTTAATTTATGAATTTATTATTTTATAACAAATTCCTCTATCATGATTTATGACTATCCTGATTTAGCATTTTGAATTATTAGCTTCAATGATTTAAAAAATTATTGTGCATAAATTAAGATATACAAAATTAGATATATGTCTAAATTTATCTTATAAAACCTTTAAATTCTTGTAAATGATTTTTGAATTCATAATTAAAAAATCAATCAAAACTGAATAAAAAAAATTGTTATAGAAATACTATAAAAAAAATATACAATTTAAAATCAGTTGACAAAAACCAAATGCATTCATACAAAATAAAGGCCATAATAAATTTAATAACAAATTAAAACAAGTATATAATTTATTAATACAAAGGTACCATTTATAATTCAATTATATAATTTATAATTATATACAACATTCAGTAAAAAGCACTATTTTGCAGTAAATGCAAAATTAGTCTATTCTGTTTTTCCGTTCTGTTGGCTTTTGGTGGTAACCTGATGATGGCAGCTTGTGCTGTTGAAAATGTTTGCACAGTTCAAAATTAAAGAGACTTATATTTACTGCAAAACAGTGCTTTTTACTGAATGTTTATGTACACAGACAAGTATAGCAGTTAGAATGAAAGATGGATAGTATAATGTCTCCTCCACATTAAATTTTATTAGTGAACTTACAGTCTCAGCTCCATGGCATTCAAGAAATTTAGCTAGTCTAGGTTATGAGAAACTCCACCCTCTTTAAATCTGCCATCTGCATGCTTGGACTGTATAGATTTTTGTTTGAATTCTGAAGAATATGCTGATTTATTTAGAACTATTTTGTCATTAATTTACTATGAACTTTTTTTATTTTTAATAATAAATACTATAGGTAGATGAAGAGAATCCCAATAGGGGGACCAATGGCAGGGGCTCTGAAAATTTTGATGACAATGTTACTTTTTCATAAACAGTTGAATAAAATAGCTAGTCATTTTTGCATTTTTAATTGTGAGATCTGATTTCTGATTAATTTATTTGTGATAAATTACAAATTGCTTTTTTTTATATATATTATATATAAAAAATTATTAATTTTTATTTGTATATCTATAATAAAAATTTTTATCATAAAAAACTGCAGAGCAAGGACATGAACTTATGGTCTTGAGCATTGAAGGCACGTGCTCTAACAGCAGAGCTTTTTTCTAAAGAGATGTCATTCATGAATCAAAACTTAAATTTGGGTTTTCTTGTAAAAGAGACAAAAGCACTCACTTTGGAAAATGACACATAATGGGAAAATGAATTGAATTTACTGGAAATTATCAAAAATTGGCCCATGCATGTTTTTCTGTCTCCTTGTGAGTTTAATTTTCAAAAAAAAAAAAAAAATCACTTTTAGATAGATACATTTCATTCTTATCCTCAAGGGATATATATGACAGCAGTATTTTATATATAATATATGACAGCAAAGAAATACAGTATAGTTATATTAGCATATTAGAAATTTAAAAATAAATCTATAAATATCATACTCATAATTACCAATGTTCAAAATTTAAAAAATGATATTAAAGTATGTTATCTATTTACTCAATTAATAATTAGTAAGTATAGCTTGCTTGAAATAGTGAGCAGTGATAGGTCTTTTTAGTTGAAAGCACTGTAACTAACCCATCCCAGTCATATACTATAATCCTATTCTCAGTCAAAATGGACTTATCCATTTTTATCTTCCATGAGGCAAATTCAAATTGATAGATTTTATAACCAATCAACTTCCTGTAAGCTCAGTTCCTGCAAAGCAGGTGAACATCTTTTTGGAACCAACTCTACATCATTTGCAGAAATCCTTATTTACTTAGAGTATGATAATCATGCGTTAAAAACTGAACTTGATAAAGTCATAAAAGCAATTGCATATTTGAGAAATTTTAGTGTGCATAACCCACTAAGCATTCTTATACCACTTTCTTTTATTATATTCTTATGACAAACTCAAACTACAAATGCACTGGAGCTGTAACCAGTGTTGCCACTGCCCCAAAAATTTTTGGATTAGAAAATCTTAAAAAATGAATCAAAATTGACAAATTTCGATGTCTAAAAAATATTTAATGGGATAATTTATTAAAATGTATACATATAATATATTTAAACAAATATATGCATTTATATGTATATATTTATTACTCTACTTCCTTAACTATTAATTAACTCCCTTTTCATCTCTCCAAAAACAACTATATTTATATTTTTTTATATAATAATAATAATAATATATTTATGGGAGCCAATTTATTTCAGTTTCCCAGAGCTGATAGAATGTTCCAGTCTGCCACTGTCTTCAATAGAGAACTACAACTAAGATATTTTTCTCAATGTAATTGAAATAAGGAAAGGAAACCACTATATAGGAAACTATCATATGCACCTATTATTAATCCATACTGGTCAGATGACCCCATCAAGTACAAAAAGTCTGTCTTTAAAGCATATTTTGAGAGATTAGTCATGCAGTGCAATATATTGATAGAACAACTATGCTTCTTTAACACAAACTATACAGGAAAAACCAAGCTCTGTAAGCAAAGAATAAGTACCGTAATAAAAAAGTTTCTTTGCTTACAGAGCTTGGTTTTTCCTATATAGTTTAGGCAGTGCAATAATGAAAATTGTAAGAAATTAGAGTTTAAAACTATTATCAACTAAGATTTGTTGTACAGGTAGTTCCTATAAGTTTATGATGTTTGTATATGAGGAATCAATGAAAACTATCAATGTGTAAACATAAATTCTTTCCAGGATGAGATGTTTGGCATGGGTGAACAACAAGGCAAAGAATTTGTGCAAATGCTGTACAAAGACGAAAAGTTAAAGGTAATTAAAAAAACTGGACAAAAAAACAGAATTAAGTTAGCATGCAGAAAGTACTCAACTGTTTTTATAGCTATGAGAAATGATAAAGAAAAATATAATGAGGCCCAGAAAATGACTGTATACATTACACCTTGCAATAATGTTAGTTTAAATATTGAAGAAGATTATATTGGAGTTAAAGTGGAACTCTCAGGGATATGGACTCCAAACATACAGAAGATATATGTTTAAGCAAAAACAAAAAAAAAAGCTTTGGAAAAATGATAACTTGAGTATGATTTGAAGATAATTGGGAAGAGGCTAGGATAGTTGATCCTAGTCAAACCCCAAGTAAGGGGTATTTAAGAGAGACCTTAGAAATTCTGAAGAGAAATCATTGCAAGATTATTATTAATGATACTCAATATGAGAACTTCTTAAAACCTATGGCTTATATTGCAAATAATGAATTATGATTAATAATATGAATATTTATTTATATCAAAATATAGCAAATATTAGGTTGGCAACTAAGTTCCTGCTGTTTTTTTAAATTTTTTAAAACTTTATTTTTCAATAAAAATTAACAATTAATTAATCAATAATGTATTCTCCCTTGTTGTTTACAACTTCTTCCCAACATTCAACAAAACATCCTCTTTCGAACGATTTAAAATATTATGCCAAAAACATTTAATGACATGCGGAATGTTAAAATTAAAAAAAAAACAGTGGGAACTTAGTTGCCAAAATAATAGATTAGTACATTAAGCGGTATCATCAACAAACAAAAATATCTTTCATTTCAGAATTATTTCTGAAATAAAATATATTTTTATGTATTGATGATACTGCTTAATGAATTAATCTATTTGCTATATTTTGATTACTTACAAGGAGAGGTCCTCAAGTGGAATCCACCGATTTTGATGAAACTTAATAGGGTTGTAGAGTATGTCTTCCTGAATATAGTGATACCCCCTTTTGCTGGCAGACGGTCAATCGTTTTTGAGATATTGCGGGCCAAAGTTTTAGGCGAATGTTTAACTACAGTTTGGAATTACGATATTAAGTGAGTAGTCGTAGCATTGTGGATACGAGCGTTGTTACGGTGGTTTGGCGTGGGTTCGAGTCTCGCTACCGATATAGATTTTTTTTTTCCTTTCATTTTTTTTTATTTATTTATAGGATATTTTATTATAACGAGAATAACTGAAACATTGAAAAACATTAAAAACATTAACAACAACGTAACCTGAATTGGTTACCTACTTACCTTTGGGAAGTTTCCTGGCGGTTTTGTATGCTCGAGATACCAGTAAATGGGGCCATCTATCCTCTCCTACGGGCGATTGAGCTATTTGAGGAACTTGCACTCCCGAATTAACGTTAGACGGTGAATTAGGCGGATTTTCATCGGTTGTTTCTGTCAAAGAGTCACAATTAGCAGCCATTTTGGTTTTGCACTGAAAAAGCAACACGACGAATGGAATGTGGTGGTTCACGGTTTCGTCGCTAGATGTCGCTAGTTTTAACCAAATCTTTTATTTTTTTTTAAAAATACGTTATTCAATCGGCCGGATTTTATTTTTTGAAGCGACTTGCCGAAATAGAGCAAGCATATTGTATGTAGTTCTTAAAACCTAAAAAAGAAAACAAAAGAATGTTTATTATAGACTTAAGACTTAATCTTGTCTTTGCCTCAGATAAGTTCCGCTGTACCTTTAGAAAAACGTTAAAATTCATGTAGAGCAATCCTCCTCCTGTTATAAGCGGCGGATTTTGAGCTCTGAGAATTATGAAAGACAAGTAAGGTCGGAACCGGGGATTCATTACATACCAAGGAGTGTTAAATACTGTTTCAACAAGGTCGAAGCTCTGAAATCAAAAGTGTAATGAAAATCGAATTCACCAGGTCAATTCAATTTCGAGTATCGATACCTTGTATTGTACTCTTGTGCCATATAAACACCAGAAAAAAAGATCTGTTAACGCTGTAGCAAGATATCCCAGCTGTGTAATAAATCTTGTGTTTAACTCAGTTGACATCTAAAAAATAAAATTCGAATATTGATTTTCATTAGTAATTTACTGAGGGGAATGCTTCCAATCAAAGTGGGCAATTGCTAATATATACTAATT
>WUQG02007997.1:0-12016 GCA_011317285.2 Androctonus mauritanicus
ACACAAACAAAAAAGTTTCATCAGTATTTGAAACAGGTGGCAACATAGCTGATTGCTATACAAATAGCAATCAGCTATGTTGCCACTGCAGCTATTTGAACATTAAAGTTTTTACTATAATTATAGGAAATATTAAAAACTCAAAAATTTTTAAGATTTTTGTCAAATGAAACAACAGATGGGCTGCCCCTTCCTGTAAAATTTTGTCCAAATTAACATACATTTCCACTGTTGAGGAAGTATGTTGTTTGTAATAAACTCTCTCTCTCAGATCTTTTGTTATATCGATTGTTCAACTTCCAGTGAATTAGCAAAATTTTATTCAATGGAATAAAAACAAAGTAGATGCACATTTCAGGAAAAATTAGCAGTATTACTAGATGTGTTTTAAATGCATTTAAGAAATTATTGACTGCATTTCTCTCATTCTGTGTGTTTCAACTGAGTGAAACTACCATAGCAGAACAATTTAAATTTAGATACATTATGTAATTTTAAGCACTTAATTTGATCGAGACTTTATTGTCAAGTGTGTATCCACATTCATAAATTATACAATAAATATATATAGAAATGAGATATGAATTAAATTATAGGATGGATAAATTCCTTTTTTGAGGGGAAACTAAATTTAGACAAAACATTCAAAATCTTCATGCAGCTATTTGTTATTAAAAAAACTCCAAAAAAATTTTTTATTGTGGAATCAGACTGGATGCATGTTCCAGTTTCTGGAACTAGCTGGATTCAAAAAATTTGGAAAAAATTTTTAATCTTTCTTTAAAGTTTATTTATCATCAAAAACATTTACCTAAGTAGTAATATTTTTTATTTCTTGTCCAAACCATATGCCATTTATCCACAAAGTACAAGCTCATAAATTATAGTAGGGGAAAAAAGCAATTGAATGCAAAGAAAATCAGCTGATTCAATATCTTGACTTTGAGAAAGAAATTTTTAAATATAAAATAATAGAGCTAACAAAAACTAAAATATACTAAGCCTTTTTTGTTATATAATTCACATTGAATATAAATATTTTTGAAAAAAAGAACAATAAATTATTTGCTATAATGTAATAACCTGAAAGAAGGTAAAATCAGTGTGTCAATTGAAATATCGAAAAGGTCAACAAAAAACAGTGATGCAATTACTATGTTGTTGTTGCTGAAATCTATGCACTAATAATAAATGTTTAATGCCTTTAGAGTATATCATAGAATTTAGGCTAAATACTAATAAAAGCTGTTATATTAATTATATCCTTATTTATCATATAGAATACAAAAATAAGTAAATTTAAAAATATTGGGAATTTTTATTTTGTAGTGGATAGTGCATTCTGGTTTTTTAAATTGTAAATAAATGTTATGTTCTAATGTATAACATGATCTGCATTTCTGTACCGGCTAAAGATGATCAACTGAGTGACAAAAAACACTGAGAAATGTTTTTCTATATACTGCTATGGAGTGCTGATTTAATTATTGAATGTAAAAAAGCAATGGATAAAGAGGTGTTCTATTACAAATAAAGAGAATCATTAACAATGCAATGATAGAGAGAAAATTATTTATATCAAATTTAATAGTTTGTGTCCAAAAACACGCAACATTCCACTGCAATTACAACGCAACAAACTTAACATTTGGATGCGTATCATGTGTCCATCTATCATGAATTGTTAATTTGATTCTAATTTTGGTTTAAAATTCCAATTTAAACCAAAATTTCAAATTTCAAAATTTGATTCTAATTTTGGTTTAAAGATTTGTTTAGCATTGTTAATTTATTAATGTTAAACTAACAATGTAAAATTTCAAAGCACTTAATCTGTGCTGTGCTATCAGCTATGGTTGTCTATCAGTAAAATATCTTCGTTTCATTGTAATTTTGTTTAAAAAATATTCGGTCCTTCATTTTCTTTTGAATTGCGCATTTGGTTTGCATGCAATTTGAGTTTAAGATCATTGTCATATAACATGCAAAATTTTTTTCAATGTCTCAAAAATGCACAAAGATTTATTCTATTTTGAATCATTATTAATTCATCAAATACTTAGTATCTGTTAAGATATCTAAGAAAATATAATTATGAAGATGGATTTAAGATAATTATTAATTTTCAAACTTACATATCTCTATCTTCCTCTTCATCCTCTGTTAGTTTTTCTTGATTAGCTGTTGCTTCAACAAGTTCTTTGCTTGGTCCTGCAAGTTCCTGAATAAATTTATAAAAAATTAGAAATATATTCAATGTAAAATTATCAAAATTGACTTTACACTTTACCTTTAACATACAAAATTCGTAATGCTGATAACCTTGAAAACTTTTAGCTACTGTGTTCATTGTGCGAGCTGTTTTTTCCCAAAACAATAAGAGGGCATTTTGATAACTAGTTAATACATGTGAGAACATATTGCATCTAGATGCAGATAATAGATCTACTTTTTGAAGAGTATCAATTTTAAGTTTATCAAATTTCTGTTTGGTGTGTCTCACATGACTCTGAACCTACAGTGATGGAAACATTAGTTGCAAATTTGAGTTTTCCTAATTAATAAAATATCATAATCTATATACTTTTCTAAATTTTTCTAATTGTTTGCAAGTGTCAGGATCTAACTGATGAGAAACATCTTTCATCCACATTAAGGCTCCTCGATATGCAGTTCTTGCTTTCTCCATCTTGTCTACCGTTTGTAATGTATCTGTAATGGCTCGGAATTGAAAAGTATCTATTTCTTGGTATAAGCGAACTAGAGGCATTCGCAGAGATAATCTATCAAAATATCAGAAAATAATGAATAAGTCAAAGATTTGCTAATATTTTAGTGACAGAAAATATAATATAAACCTTTGTTGTGCAGTATAACTCATTGTTTTTCCAGTGGCTGACATCATTTTTCCTGCTTGAGTTTTATCCCATTTTCCATATTCTTTTAGAAATCTACCCATTGCATTTTCTTCTTGAGATAAAGCTTTCAAAATTATATTTTATTTTTTAATGTATAGGCATATATATTTATAAATTTAATTATAAATAAATTTATTTCTTACCACATAATTTATCTTGATAATTTTCTAAAACTCTCATCAAAGTAAAACATGATTCCTCAACAGCTTGAAACAACTAATTTGCAAACACACATTTTCAAATGAAGAAATACTTCTTATAGTGTTAAGTGACAAACTTACCTCAAGTTTAGAATCTAATTCTGAATCACTAGAGATGATACAATCATCATTCTTTTTCCCTAATCTTTTAAATATAGCTTGTTTTGTGGCCCAATATTGTTCATGCATTCGGAATAGAGTAGATGAATCTGATCCCTCGGTGAATTGATTGTAGTATCTACTCGATCTGGAACTATAAAGTTTTCAGCTCATATAACTCGTGATATCCTTAATAAATAAACTTGTAGAAACATTGCTCAACTGATGCAAAACTATAAGATAACTCACTAGTTTGACATGGTTGGAAATTTATCCTGAGGAATGACTAGTTTTGTTTCCAAAATAATTATCTGAAATAAGAAATCAAAAATATTACATTTAAATTTAAATCAGGAATTCTGAATCTTGCACTTAAGCTTTTAAATCATCAAATAATCATCTGTTATCAATCATATGCATCAGTTAATTTTATTATTACACTTCTTGCATTTTATTACTTAGTGATATTTATGTTATACAGTAAGTCTCCAACTTATATGGTTAATTTGTTCCAAAAATTTCCACATAAATTGAAAACTGCATAAGACCAACAATGCTTAAATTGATATACACAAATGGGCACATTAATAAATGGAATGGCTCTATGAAACTTATGAGCATATTTTAAGCATAGATAAGAAAATTTAATGCTATAGAATGATATTTTTGTAAAAAAGTATAATTATTTAATGAATTTTTTTATAAGGCATGTTCAAATGAAACCTGTTTGAAATGCACCATGTGATGAGTTGACATTTCAATTTTGGAACACGGATGTTTAAGTGAAGCTGTGTGTTTGTTATTCATCTGTAGTATTCTTAGACAATTAGCAAATCAGTCAATTTCATTGCACGTTCATATCTGGGAATGACTTTGAGACAAGCTTTGGTCATCATTGTGTCCCTTTGAAATCATGCTAAGTTGTCCTATGGAGCTTGACAGCAACAAAAGCTTTATTTGGTGAGTTGAATATTTAGAGTGACAGACATGCACCGTTCAGACCAAGTGTGCATGGTAAAAATAAAGTAATGGATGACGTTGAAACTCAAAGCGAGGTAGTCAATGCTGATTGGACCTCATTATGTATGTCTTCAATGTTTATTTCATTGACTCATTTGCAAGCGTGTCAATAACAAATGACAGAATATAAATTCTCTTGTAACAAGCTAACAACCGATTGAATAATTTTTTACAGTGTGTCATCAATGATTTGGTTGACTCGTTTGGTATCAGTCTAAAATTGTGTGCTTGCATCATTTTTAAATGCATGGTATAATGTTGAAGATGAAAATGGCTGGTGTGATTGAAAACCTGTTCAAGCAGGATATGTGAGCTGTAATTCAGTTTTTAATAGGTGAAGGATGCAAACCAGTGGTGCCTTGCATGCTGACTGAACACCAAAAGGAGCAGCAAATGGAACTTAGCTTACAGCAGTTGATGTGCTACTGCAACAAGGGTGAACAATTCCTGCAGTGCATAGTGGCAAGAAATGAAATATGATGTCACCACTTTGAACTGGAAGGAAAGTCTATCAGCATGCAGTGGAAGCATGCCAATTTGCCCAAGCCAAAGAAATTCAATATGCAGCAGTCAGCCAGAAAGATTATGTTGACTGCATTCTTTGGCATATAGGGATCCATCTTACTGGAGTTGGAGTCCTCAAACTCCAGTAAGATGCACACCCAAACATATGAAAATCTACATAAGACTTTCAAAAACAAGTGATTCAGCCTACTGTCTTTAGGAATCATCATTCTCCATGATAATGTATGGCTACATGTCGCCAAGGTTGTTGATGCACTAACCCAGAGGAAGTGGGAGGTCCTTCGACATCCTGCATATAGCCCAGATTTTTCACCATATGACTTTCATCTTTTTGGACTGTTAAAGAAATTCCCAAAGAAACAAAGATTTGACACTGATGAAGCCATAATGGATGCAGTTAAGGACTGGTTCAAGCAGCAACCAAAATCTTTGAGGACAGAATTTGCCACCTACCAAACAATGGGATGCCTGTCTAAATACCATGAGTGACTTTTTTTGAGAAACATTGTATGCAGTAAGCTTCATGAAATATTACTCTTTCTATTTCCTTGTGTTCTGTCTTTTCTTTCTTCTTCATTCAATGGCTACACATCTCAAACTTGCTTCATTTGAACATGCCTTATATTTGAGCTTTTTGAAAATTCAATACAAATAAATTATTTCAGAATTACATGAATGCTTAAATTTTTTTAAGTCAATATATAGAATAATATATTGTAATTGATAAAAATTTAATTTTTTAAAATAATTTTACTTGCCTTAAGAATAACTGGTAGTTAAATTATTGGAATGTAGGATATCACTATCTATAAAAATTTAAGATAAGATAAATATAAAATCTTGTAACATATATTTAAACAAAAGTTTAAATAAATATTGAAAATCATCAAGAAAAATTTATAATAAGCATTCTATGAACTAGAAATTTTATATAGAAGCAGGCCTTGACTTACAACAAGGAGAGTTCAAATCCAATCATCATAAGTCATAAATGCCCAAAATTTATGGATTTCTCTCTAGTAATGTTTACTAGGACACTATACATTATCTTAAGAAACAAAAAAACTACAAGAACCAGACAAAGGATGCTTTCCATATATCAGATCATTGGATCAAGGATCTGAATTCATGGAATTGCATTGACTAATCATAGACTTTACTGATTAAAAAAACACCATTGTAATTAATTAAAAGTGGTTGTAAGTAAAGGATTACTTGTATAGGAATTGCTCAATGTACATTATTTTTGGATTAGAGTATAAATTTTTTTAGAATACTTTTAAATTTTACATTTGTTGATAAATTTTAAATGAAAATTGCCAATTTTATTTGTGTAATATATTGTGGTGCCTCTTATATTCATTGCTAATACAACAGTTTTATTATTATTATTTTTTTAATTCAGTAAATAATTAAAATGATATGCAATATAAATCTTATAATGTGTAATTAATTTAGTAGATTTAGAAACATTGAATTTTTATGATAATGCCAAAATAAAATTTTCTGTGAATTGAAATAAAAATTATATTACTTATGATGTGCACAAATGGTAACTCCTCTGATATCAATACTCTCAATTGTATGAATATATATTCAATTGCATTTTACTTTAACATAGTATGTTGTATAAGTCATAATCTAAAACTTACTTAGATGTGTGAATAATGTTTTTTTATCTTCAACTTCAATATACTGGCAAGTCTAAATTAAAAATGAAGACAATTCTACTGGCAAGTCTCTTTCATTTTAGCATATCTTTCCTACTTCACACTGCATTTAAAGCATTACATAAGTGGACCAATAACTGTCATATTAAGAAAAACAAAACATGAATCCTATTTTTTATGTTCATGGAATTTAATTTTATATTTTTGGCAACCAAAGTCAAAAGCATTCAGAAAACAGAAAGATGTAAGTCATTAACATCAACTGCTAAACTTTATTTTAAACATTCAATGACTGAATGATGATAAAAAATAAAGAAAACAATTTGAATTATGTCAAGAATTATGGATTGTCAAATTTCAGCATTATTTCAAAGAAAATACCATATATATTAAAATGAACTGATTATTAAAGATTTAGATTCAAAATTTCAATAGGAAAAAAATTGGGCATTGAGCTGAGTATGGCTTTAATCCAACATAGAGAGAATAGTATAAAAAGTTAAAAGATCAAACTGATTAATCAAGTTAAACTGAATTCAAAGCAAATGATGGATGATTTTATCATTTTATGGTCAAAGCTGAGATTTTACATTTAAAATTTATTGTAGAATCTTCAAATGCAGAAAAAGCAGCAATAAATAACATTTCCAGAGGAATTTGAGAAAATTATTAAGGAAAGAGGTTAAAGTCCATGCCAGATGTTGAATGCCAATGAAAAATGATTATTTTAGAAGAAAATACCTGCAAAACCTTATGTTGCAAGTGAAGAAAAATATCCCTTAGAATGCCCAACTATATTTTTCTTTGCTGTTAGATGAAAATACTACTTTAAATCAAAATCTTTGTTAATTTTTAACACATTGATGTCCAGTAGTAGTGTATGGCATACAAAATTAGCCAATCATATGAGCCCTCCAATATCTCATGTTATATGGATCTGTTTAAACTGTAATGATCAGATTTTCTGTGCAATTTTTGCATTGGCCTATTTATATTTGTAATATTGACATCTGTACTGTAGATTATGATTTTATCTTTTAATAGAAAAAATTATAAAATATTGAATTTTTGTTAACAAATAGCAAACTTACACTATGATGAAACGTGTGAAATCTTTATAGAATTTCATTTAATCTGCATTTAACAAATATTAATCTGTTTATCATATAGCATTTAGTATATTCTAAGTAAAAATAATTACTTACAATTATAATAAAATCTTTAAAAATTCTTAAAAATTATGGAATTTTTCACATTTTGCTGTTACCATATTATATCAATACCAATTAATATTTTTTAATAATTAATTTCAGATTTCTGAAATATAGTATAATAGTCATTTCTATTTCATTATATGATATAAATCTTTTTTATTTTTAACAAAAAGAACCAAAAACTTTTCTTCAACTACAAAGAAATCAAACTGCTTTATATGAAACAACAAATACAAGCATTTCTCACTTTTACAAGCTAGCTTGTTCATGGAACAAGCTTATTAAGTAAGAATTCACAAATCAAGAATCAATTTCCCATAGATATAATATTAAAACCAGAATTTCCATTCTCTGCAATGCAATTTGGTCACAATAAAATTAAATAAAAAGTCAACAAAATCAATAGTATATGATTAAACAATGATTTATTTATCTTCTAGATTTAATTACTATAAGCACCAATGAGCTGCTCACTATTGCTTATAATAATTAAATCTAGATTATATACCGCTTAGAGCAGTAGAAGATAACTCAAAGATTTATTTATCTAAATAACTGCAGATACAATTATTGAGAAATTCCAATTAAGCCTACTTTACTGTGCTGCATGTGATATTGGGTGTAGTGTAGCAGTAAAGCATCTTGAGGCCAATTAGAATAAAGTAAAGAATAGTATAATTGTTTATGTATGAGAGCAGACAATTTTTGTATGTGTTGAGGTTTTGATCTAAATTCAAAAATTTATAAAATTAAAAGTTATTGAAATGAAAGTATATTATGTCAATAAATATAAATTATCAATAAAAACAACAATATTTTAATAAATTTATGTTACTTTTGTACTGATTATACAATATAACTTTATTAATTTTTATTAATCAAAATCTGCATAATATTTCATTTTTATTGATTTTTTTAAAATACAGTAAAACCTCCTTAACAGACATCTCTATTTAATGGACACACTTTCAATTCCCAGTCTTAATACCCATGCATTTCTATGTATTTACCTCTGAATAGTGAATACTCCAAATAGTGGACAGTGATTTTGGTTAAAAAAGATGAAAAATATACTTTCATGTTCATTATTCAACTCCTCCTCCTCCAGAACAGCCAGTGAGTACGTCCCATCGAGATGTTCTCACCACTGACTGGAAGAGTTACGAATTTTTCAAAGGATCATGTTGCTAGTGGTAGCAGAATTCCACTATTTCTGGTTGAGGCATTTTGACCATTTAGCAATGTAGTGGCAATATGGTCAAAATGCCATTTTTTGTCAAAAAAAGGTGATTCCAAAGAATTACTATTGTTGGCTAATTTAAAACTTCACATTGAAAGAGAGATTATGAGAAATTGCAAAAGAACAAACTTTTCTAACAGATTTTTTTTACAGTCAAAAGTCCTAATCAACCTTAGTAATAATACAGTTAAAAATACTGTATACAAATGCAAATAAAATTTCATTTTACCTCATTCTAAAAATTGCATTCTTAAGATTAATCATTGCAATTTATTTTAATTTTTAAAATAAATTGCAATGATCAATCTTTAGAATATCAAAAAGAATATAATTATGATGATTGCATGAATGCATGACTAATTTTGAATTAAGTAAGAAATAGAAGCATCACATATTTTCTACTGTTGTTGCTGTTGTTCTAACCCTCCCCAATAGTGGAAACCTTCAAACAGCAGACAGATATTGAATTCCTGAGATGCCCGCTATTCAGAGATTTTACTGTATGAAAAGATTTTCTTCAGTCATGGCTTGTTTTATTCAGTGGACTTGCGACTTTTCAAAAATGTCAGTAATTCTGTTGGATGGCTAATATTTTGTATTAAAAAATGCATTTTCTTTTTGAGAGGAGTGCTTTTGGCTTTCGCCCTCATCAGTTCTCTGAATACAAGATTTTTCGAACACAAATAGAACATATGGAATACAATTATTCTAAATATAAATTCAAATTTTTAAAAAAATTTCTTAGGTTTCTAAGGAAATTGTCCGCAAAATTTTTCGCAATTTATAGTTACAATATGATGTAAAAATACACTACATAAAATAAAAATTATTAATAAAAACTAGATCATCATTATAAAGTCCTTATTTAAGGTGTTTGTGTTGTGTGTTTTTTTAGTATATGATTGGAACTGCTTGAAAGTGCTAGGAATTAATACACAGTTTTACACAATTCTGTTCAGAGCAGAAAAACGTGAATACCAAATGCATTTTCATCAGTGTCATTCATATATGGAATGAAAAGTTGCAAAAAAAAATAAAATATGAAAAAATTTTCACACTGTTAGAATCAGAATAAAAAAAATGTAATAAAAAACATAAAAACTTCAAAATTTTTGGATAAAAATTAAGTGAGATATTGTAATTTAAATTTTTTGCATATAAATTTGGCTTAACTGCCATTAATGCTGTTCAATAGTTGCAAGCAGAATTTGAATAATGAAGATATCGAAGATTAAAAGGCAGAGACTTTGCCTGAAGAATTGGATTCGGTTATTTTTCTGTATTTTCAAGCTATTTTTTTACTCTTGAAATATATCCAAGGAAAATAATTCATATATTGAATTACAAGTATACAATATTGTGCACAAAACCCTTATCTTCTGTACTTTGCTTTTAGTGAACATTAGATATACATTATTTTAATATGAGTTTTATTCTCCATTTACATAGAAAAATTGATATTTTTAGAATGTAAAATGGATTATCAAGAATGAAATCCTATTTATGACATTGTACCTAAGAGAAATATATATTCAATTTAAAGCAGCCTTTCACAAATAATTAGGTTGACATTTACACATTGCTGATGCATAATCTTAATAATCAATAAATTTTGAAAAAATAAATATGACAGTTAAAAATAACTAAATATGCAAGTTCGGACATTTGCTTGATTGTTTAATGCAGGACTGTCCAGTAAGCTTTCGTAAGATCAAGATGGGTTTACTTACATTAGCTTTTACAATCAAATTTTCAACCATCCTATTCATCTCAGGTTCAATAATGATTCTGAAATTTTCTATTGTTTCTTTTTTTATTATAATTTTATCTATACAGAAGATGTCTTACTAAATGTCTGAAGTTTTATTAACAATAGCATTCTTTTTCTAATATGGATGGTATAGCAGATGATTTTTTTTTCATGATGAGTGTGTTATGTAATCTTAATTAAAGCAATAGATAGCATAGGTGTATTTTTCAAGTCATGAGATATGAGATTTTATGAGCCAACCAATATAGTTAGTCAAAGTCTGGTTGTGAAGAGATAACAATGTTCAGATCCACACTGAGGATTATCCATTGTACTAAGGTACTCTATCCAGAAATTAAATGCTATCTCTGATTGGCCACGGTATGCTCCTGAAAGCTAATCCACTCTGATGACTGGATCAGTTTTTGGTAATGTAGAAGAGAGTTCATGGGCTATATTAGTTCAGAGGGAGCAATAACACTTCCGGCTCTCAAGATGAACAATTTTCTGTTAGCCAGCATTGTAAGCATCATATGTATGTGCCATGCATCTGCAGCTATAGTTTTCCTGCTTTTTGTTGTAGTTGATGGTATTCTTTGTTGAAACAGGAAACCAACATATCATGCATGTCTAGCAATTGCCACTAAAAATTAGTGCATGACTTTTGGTTGGCATCCTCATTTATTGGAATCTCTGTGTGTGTAGGTATATACATCAATGATTAAGGGATGTATTACCTTGAAAATCATGTCAAGATATGTAAATTTGATAGTGAGGATGTTTCTGTTACTCTCTATAAAGTGTGTAGTATTGATAAACGGTTAGAGAGGATGGTGTAACTGAGTATCTGGAAGCCTTGTTAGATATACTATTTAAAGTCTTGCTACCTCTCCTGCAAATACTGAATAATGAAGATTAATGAAAATATTGCTGAAAACATCTAAGAAGGGATTATAATCTGCACTGAGGTTTGCTCAGGTTTCTTTGATGCATTGATCCCTGCCAATAAGAATTTAAGTCAATAGAAATAATAATTAGACATGAATAGGTTCTTGTATACATTAGGGGTAATTCCAGACAGTGGAAAGACAGCCCAAATTCCCACATTCTGATAAGAGAAATAAATAAGGATAAGTCAATGTCCTCTTTCTCACCCAGTTAATAACATAGAATTCAAACAGTGTCTGACATGTTGTAATATTCTTTACTAAGTTTTATTTTTGTGTTAAGCCTCAGTTATGATAAATTTTCTTTTATAAAAATCTTTAAAAAATCAAGCACTATAGCAAAGAAATTCAATTTTAATCTGACATAACATTTTCGGACCTAATCGTCCCTCTTCAGTGTCATATACATCAGAATCAGAATTAATATAAAGAA